>JAVYIG010010585.1:0-67959 GCA_035222895.1 Strongylocentrotus droebachiensis | reverse complement strand
ACAATCACAGACACAAAACAGGTCAACACCCATACCGACGGAGAGACAGAAAGATATACACAGACTCAATCATGTCTGCTCAGAGCTATAAGGGCGTTAAGTCACATACTTTTATGTTTTAACCCCGACTTAATACCCATCTGGTTTTTAACATGAGATGGCACAGTCGAGCAAACAAGCAAATTAATGACATTCGCTGACTGTATAGACTCTGATATAGGTTCGGGTCATCTCTGTCGATCAGAATGAGAGTATGGTATGATCATTAACACCTATTAGGACTATACAAACAGTATCAGGGAAATGCATTATCTTAAAATCTTAATATACAATTCGATTATTCCAATAATCCCCCCCCCCCCCACCAATTTTATATTTTTGTAGAGTAAGGTTGTATATTATTCTCAAATATACACTTAACTATCACTAACGTCCTATTAACACGTTAGACACGATTTGATTTTTATGTAGCAGGCATCTATAGTATAGTACAGTACAGTGTAATATAGTGTAGCATAGAATAGTATAGTAGATTAAAACATAATAAGTAAAGCAAAAGTAAAATTTGTTATTTCATTTCAATGCTCCTGAGCTTTCATTGCAAACTTAAATGACAGCAGACATCTTTTCTACAAAAGAAGAGTATTCATCCTAAATTATCAATGAAGTTTAGGGAACTGAGCCCCACCTAAATGGCGCGCAGAGAGACGCACCTAGAATACTAAAGGAATCATTGATGAAAATCATTACTTGGGGGCATAGCTGCAGAACCATAATATTTTAATCTAAAAGTAGTATGCCCGTACAATTTGATTTTACAAAGATACACATGTCAATCTGCAGATCACAATTTTAGATGTACTGACATCACCAACAATTCTATCTTTTGCGTTGAGGGTGCGTCTTAATGTGCAACTACAGTTTGCTATCAATGCTATTCTATTTACGACGCATTCAGTTTTCTTCAAATACTTTGCGGAGTGTGGTTACAACAGAAATGAAAGTAAACCATTACTTTACTCAATTTGTATCCGTGAGTCAAGTTCAATATTTGAGAGGTTGCTGATATACAAAGATTGAAGTACAGAGTCATAAATCTTGCATGGTTCATGCATACCGCATTTCAAGTTGAGGTTCATTTGTCAAGTAAGTAGTGTTTGAATAGACATAAATACTTCTATCCAAAGAAAAGGAAGATTCATTTCCTATTTCTCTATCTTCCTAAATACCCATTCAGCAAAACCATTCAGCACAACCAACCAACTTGAAAAGAAATCTAGATACAAATTTCCCAACTTTTATAAAGATACAATTGTGATGAAGGAATTAAAAAGGGATTCGCATGTGCTCATCATTTCAAGCAGCATTACACATCTGGCTCAAGTTTTAATCCTTGAATTGTTAAATCACAATAGGAGCAAAAAGAGGCAATTTTGACAGATTTTATTGCATAGATGTCTATTTTACTTGTTCAGGTAAGTATGACATCACTGTCTCCATTATAATGCATCCCTGCCCTTGAACCTAAAAAAGTAGCTAATTGTGATGCAACAAAGAATTGAACTTGAGTAAAGAAAAGAAATCACTGTGACTGCCCAAACAGGATTCATTTTTTCCTCTTTGAAACACACACCCATTTTTATCCCTAGAGCATGCTCAGTTTCCCCTGTAAATCACACTCAACACAGTTATAATAGTGAAAGAGGGCCCTCTATGAGCAATATTATAACACTGTCACACAAGCTGACAAAGTGCAGATTATTGAAAATTACAGTTCTCATTTTCCACAAAAATATATACATTCTTATTGATGTAATGAGAAAAGGGAGCATTAATCACATGAACCAAATAATTTTTTTTCTTCTTCAAATTGAGTTAATAATGCTGTTATTATATTTGAAAACTACCATCACCAAAATTAAAACAAATGCTGATTATCAAAATGATTATCATCATCAATCTCTAAGACTTGCTGTGCCATCATCACTTAGGCTACTGGGTCATTTTAAAATCATGAGTTTGTAAGAAACATCATATTTTTGATATTCTCTTTATAGTCACGTCCAATGGGATATAATGCCCATTGAAAAAGATACATCAACTATTTCAAGGCATTACTTAAAATAAAAATGTATTTCTATTTCTATCTACTTTTTATCTATAATTCATCCTAAAAAACCGTTATTCTGTATAAGTGATAGTGATATACCATTTCATATTTGTCATATTAATGAATGCCTATTTTTAAACCATAATATACAATACCTAATGCTCTTTATCTTTATAACTAGCATACATTTATTGATTTGTAAATCTCCACATCTCTTAAAGCTTAAAATTTGAGATTCATTCAATAATTTTCCACTAGTAATTCTGTGTTTTAATAAATATTATTCTATGTACCTTACAAAACTAATTACATTTCAATCTTAGCATCTCTGTGTATCTTTATATATATATATATATATATTTATTTGAGAAACCTCAACTTGTGGAGTATATTACAATGCTATTTTAGTCGAAGCCATTTTGCTAGAAAATCACACAAATTTGAACCTGTGCCCTGCTCCTGTTTCACAAATGCTATCTCCTTTTATATTACAAATTAATGTCGATTAAAAAAAAATAAAAAAATAAAAAAAAATTCTCCAGGAGTAGAGCTGTCCTAAAAATTTATTTCAAATTATTGGAAACATAATTTTTCAGAACAACGATTCATTTTTAAACATGGAGTGTAGGTAAAACTTTGGTGAAACTCTTGAAACCATTTTACTATCTTAATGAGATTTCCTTGACATAGTCAATTGGACAATGTATCTTGATTTTGTTTTTCCTAATATCACCCCAATTCTGTTTTTAAATGTTTAAATATGAACCAGTACCGTTAAAGACAAGCTATACCAGGGCTACGCTGTATAAGCACAGGAAACATTATTGATTTAGGTAAAGCAAATACTACTTGGACAGCACCTGCTTTACTAGCCTGGGGCAACAAGATACGCAACGCAGCATGTAATTCACAATGATCACTCAGTGGTGAAATTGGGCAAGCAAACCCTTATCCACGACTGCTTTTATTTCATTTCGAAATGTGATTGACAAATGCAATCAGAATAATGTCCACTAAGCGGACATGCTTAGCGCTGCACCTGTACATTAAGTACCATATTATAGCGTTAAAATCTTCAGGATGAGGGTTATCGCCCTGTAAAACATTTAAAAGAGTCTTAGATAAAACAAGTAGCTCAGGTATTCCAAGTTTTAGTTAAGAGTAATGAATCCAGAACCTTTCAGATCAACTTAATATCTAGGTGCAGTAAAAGGGAAAGACATTTTATCTTTGCTGCTTGAATTCTGACGAATTTCTCAACAACATCATCCTAAATTTGCTCAGAAATCATGGATTCTAGTTTGTTTCTTTTACAGGTAATACATGTGACGCCCCCTCCCTAGTCAAAAAAGAAAAAAAGAAAGAGAAAGAAGAGAGAGGGAGGAAGGATGAAGCCTTAATACGATAGGCCAATCTGTTATCACATTACCTGCATGCAAATAGGTCTTCATCCTCACCACTGCACCGTCACTGCGGTAGTAACGAGGGATCATCGATCAATGGCTAGGGATGACAATCCCCACAAAACTTATTCCGCACGTGTCCCTGAATCCCCCCGAGGCACAAGCTTTTCCCCCCTTTTCCTCTCCGCCTATTCAAAGCTTCCAGGTCATAATCACACACTCTGGATAAGGGAACATTCCTGCCGACTGGGGACAAAAGCACTAATGAGTCGCTGGTGGAGAGAGAGAGCGAAGAGAGAAGCGGGATGATGCCACTTCGACATGCACAAGAAGACAACAATCGAGGGGGTAATATCAGACGGGATGGCTCACGAAACACCGTTTTTGTTTACTATGCTGCGATTATGTCACAAGCATATCCACATGGAACTCACGACAGGAGGGCCCTTGGCTGACAGACGACAATAACACCAGTGGAATGATCCATTCCTATTATCAACCAGGAATTAATCCATTTGTCTCATGGAGCTACAGGTATACTGGTGGTATAAGAGGCATCCCCTCATAGCTCAATCGGTGGCGGCGGCGGCGACGGTGGCAGTGTACTGCCAGTGACAAACGCTGAATGAAAGATTTTTACAGAATGACCTTGAGAATTCTCTGAGTATATCCGAGTGTTGATGGACGCAGTCACAGATTAGGGAAAAATCCTGTGTTACGAAAGTATAGTGTCATTGCCGGTGATGGTACAAGTGTGAGTGAAAAAAAGGAGGGAGAGGGCCAGAGAGGAAGAGAAAAAGTGAGAGGGGGGGGGGGGGAGAGGGAGGGGGATTGAGGATAGAGAGAAGGCAGAAAGGAAGAGACAGATGGAGGGAGAGAAAAAGAGAGGGAAAGAGGGTAGAGAGAAATGGAGAAAAAAATAAAGAGAGAGAGAAAGAGAGATAGAGAGAAGTAGGGGGGGGGGGGGGGGGTAAGGTAGCAGTAAAGTTATTTATGGATAGAGAGAATGAAATAATCACACTAATGCTTGACAAAGTTCAGTGGCTGACTATCTCCAATATTCACATAACATCGCCACAAACTCTCCGTCTGTCTCTCTCTCTCTTTCGCCAAAAAAAAGGATTGAATGAGGAGGTGAGAGAGGGACGAGGGGGAAAGAGAGGCCAAAGAAGTGTCGTTGGATGACCGATGACTGAAAAGGGGGCTCATAGTACGCAGACGAGTCGGGCGTACACGCTCGGGTAGTTGCGTGGGGAAACTTCACGTGGAGTGTGTTATCACGTTTGTCTCTCACGACCAACACTGGCTTGGCAGCTAGCTAGTGGCTGGGTTGTTGCACTTGTTATTTCATGTCATTTGTAAGGCCATTCCAGTTCAAGGTTGGGCTTCTTGTCACAAAGTCACATGCGACCACAATATCATATCTTCTTCCTCTTCCATTGCACCGCCGAGTTTCTTTTTGATAAATGTCCAGCTCAATTTCCGTGAAATTTGTGGGTTCAAATCCAGTTCAACACACTTTGCATTTCAGAGGAATTATCAGAGTTGCAGAGATTCAAGGGTATACTTATATCTTACAGTTATCATAAAACAAATCATGTTCAATGCTACTGAAATGCACAGAAATATATTAATTTACCTTTTAACCAAGACATATCAAGCTCATGAATAATACTTACACATCTCAGGCTGATAGCCTTTGACCCCATACCCCTCCTCTCTCTCTCTCTTTCTCTTCCTCTCTCTCTCTTTCATTCTCTCTCTCTCTCTCTCTTCAACATTCAAAAGCACAACGAATAGCTATTAAATTTGATGGCAAATTTAAGGCACCCGTAGATCCATTCCATACATGCGTATAATGTATTTTGTTGATAAAAGTATAATAAATCTATTCATTATTTGGGTATCTGCAGATGTTTTTTAAGACTATTTCAAAGGATTAAAATTGCCTAATAATGATTCCAATGATTCCAGTGCTTTAAATCCTAGAATGTTATTGAAAGCTATTGAACAAACAAAAAATTACTTGAAATTAAAGGAGCTTTTTCATTGCTGAATTATTTCTTTATTAAAGCACTGAAAATGATTGACCGAAGATTCTCCCTTAAACATGACACTTAAACATCAATATCAATTCATCTATCATCAGTAATATTGTATGCATAATTAAACTTAGCATTGATTTGTAACGAAATTGTATTTTGCCAATTCAACAAAACACGTAGTATCTCATACGTATATAATGAGTAACATAATACACTACTGAAGAAATGTAAGATAGCTACAAGCAGTGGAGCTGTACTAAATTTGTCTTTTCATATGTCATTTTTCTCTAACTTTTGTTTCATCTGCAAAATTTATCTCGCTTTATTTGCCTGTCGTCATATCTTCCCTCTCCTTATCTGATTTCGGATCAACAGAGGGAGGTTGTCGCACTTGCTCCGCCGTCGCTTGGGTACCGGTGATAGAATTAGATTGATTTTTTCGGACAGAACGATGAAAACCCTGTCAATCTACGGAACATAAAATGTCTACTGGACAATGGATATGCTACTATCGGTTCTTACGCCATCTCTACTCGGGGGTTTGGCATGGCTCATCCGACGTTTGGTTTCTTGCGGCTTAGAGTACAGCAAAGTTCAAAGCGACGAACATTGTTCTTTATGCTGCCCCCAACAGGTAAAGGTAAGCATTGCATGGTTGAGAAGACAAGTATTTTATGATTCCATGGGTAAGCTTGTTGTTAAAATAGAAATCCTAATTCACAGTGTATCCTTGATCTTAAATTCTTATCCAGAACATAAACAAATAAAACAAATATGAAGGACAAAAACTGCCCTCAACATCATTTTTTCATTTCCTGATTTTAATATTGTTTGTGATGATATTTTGTTCTTTCTTGTTTATGATGAGATTTTGGACTTGTGATCAAGGAAAGATCTGGGGAAAAAGTTCAACCAAATAATAAAAGGCGACTAATTTACTACTAATGTCTTTTTGTATCAAATAAAATGTAAATGAATCCAGGGGGCTACTCAATTGCTGGTACCATTTCAATACAGAAGCTATTTTCATAACACAGTTTAATTCATAAGGAATTTGAGATAGCCACTTTTACAAAAGTTTTTTAAAAATCTAGAGAGGGAAAGGGAACAATTTACTCCTCTCCACGTTATAAGAGTCCCTTCAAATCTTTACTCTTTCAATGAAATGAGAATGTCTTGGACAAATGAAGTTCTTGCAATGAAGTACTATTTGAAACAGTTTCATTTTCATACTGTCAGCTATGAGGAAGCAGGGCGTTACCTCTCTGTAAAAGAAGAGGAATTAATGCCCTTCTGGCTCTAAAACATACATTTTAAATGAATGTTATCGCATGTCATCTCCGGCTTAGTATCCAGTAGACTAAAGATCATTTCAATCTTGGTGGAAAGAGGGGGATGGGGACATTTGGGGAGGGGGTTGGGAGGAGCGGGAGAAAGTGCAACATCCTTACTCCGTCAAAGTCAAGCTCCTGAAGTTCCTTATCCAAACCAAGATGGGGTGCCTCTAAACTAATTCCCCCGATCTGAATGGAGCTTAGAGTAGTCCTCACACCAGCGCTAATTATCCATTGAGAGTCTGTCACATTGTAAGTGAACAGCAGCCCTTGGAGTAACTCGTAGCAAATTTACGAGAGAGGGACGATTGAATGGGAGAGTTACCAACATTAAGTCATGATAATTGGATAAGAATTATGCATGCTACAATAATGCCACTTTCTAGAGTCGATTGACCTTTTGAGGAAAAGGGTTTCAAGCAGATTGGCAGAAATGCTTGCTTTCTAGTGACTTCCGAGAAAGGAATACTTTGAAAACCTAAAAGGTACAAATACAAGTTAATTCTTCCTCTCTATTACACAATAATCACTGAACAGCCTTCCCATCTAAATAACATTGACCAGTATAAATCTAATCAGCATGTCAAATAGGAGACTAAATAAATACTTGAAAATTACTTCTTTTTCAAACCACATTCTAATTTGATAGAAACCAAATGACTGAAGAGATAAAATTGAACATCATGTAACATCATTCTTCAGAATCATTTTCAAAATGAAATACATTTCATGTTTAGTTTACAAATATGAGTTTATCCTGCAACAATATGAAATTATCAACTGGCAGGAAGTTCATATATCTTATTGCATCAGAAAAATCTTCTCTAATATAATGCAATCTTGCAACATAAATAAAACAATTCCATTATACAACAAGCTGAAAAACATGATTATCTGTCTGAATCGCCTTCTGGGATTTAGATCTAATACCTCTATGAATTTTCTTTCAATTTACTCTAATACGAAATATGGATCATTCATATCAAGATTCCCAATAGGTAGAGATTTCACCAAACAATGAAATAATTATATTCTTCTAATACGATACAGGCAACATATTTACAACAAATTAGCAACAAAAACAGACATACTGGAGCTTTAATATACATCTTGCACTCGATCATCAAGAATAAGATGCAAAAAGATGCAAAAATGAACAGGACGCCGAAATCGGACAATATTAAAGTAAAAGATACAAAATGAAGAAACAGACAGTGACTATTCCTTCAGAGGGAGAGCGTATATTCAGGGGACTTTGGGATTTCAAGATGTAAAGTGTGAACTAATGATTGTGCTATCATATCCTCCATCCTGCAACAACGTCACTTACATAGAACATCCCCTGATCTTATCACCATCTCTCTCTCTTTCCGAGCATCCCCCACTCATAGCGACATCATCTAAAGTTCATGTACTTTGCACTCCAGGGGGGGGGGGGGGAGGGGAGAGGAGGGGGAAGATGCCTCTCACAAGTGATGTTTAAGAAACATTTTGACAACTGTGGCATTAAGAGCTGGAATATATGGTGCTGCTGCAGAAGAAGAAACTTCACAGAGAATCTATTTTTATCTGTCAATTTAAAGAGTGACCATGTATTGATTTTTTCTAAGAGCAAAGTTTCACTATGCAGATTTGTGTAACACCTTTTAAAAAACAAGATATTGATGGTGATAAATCTGGAAAACACACAAACTTTTGAGGGTAAATTTATTTTATGCACAGACTTTTCTCTTATCAAATTAAAAAGGTCAGTCAATATTTCTAAAAAGATCACCTCTGCTCTATTACCACCTGTTTGTGTCATGTACAATAATAAATCATCCTTTTCAGACTTTTGGGTGAAACAGATCTTTGTCGATAGTTTCAAACTCAGAATAGAATATCATATGGAGCCTTTATAAAGCTGTCAAGGTTACAAAACTATTTAGCTGTGTATTTTTTAGTTGTAAAAATACCTCCATTCTAACCCGTTTGTGCTTGGCTTCTGGCTTCTAAAGAAAATATTTAGGATAAATGACCACCTACTCCCTTTGATATCTCAAAGAGAAGCGATACAAATTCAGTCACTTTTCATCGCATGTTCCACTCTGTTTATTTCTTGCTGAAAAGAGTGGCCTGAATTATTCTATTGTTGAACAAGCTTCACAGGGTTATTGGGGTGAAACAATAATTGTATTTATTGTACATAAAAGTTACTATACATGAAGTGTACCTTTATAATATTTCATGCTACTTCAGTGTGTACTGTCAATACTGCTGTATCAGTTTCCGCTGCCGCTACAAATCTACGTCTACTGCCTCTTTAACTTCTAATGTAGATTTGAATATTGCTACTGAAGCTACCACAGATGCTGCTATATCAGGCATTGTACCATGATAACTGGACTAAACTAGTGAAAAGAAACTTCTGTTGGGCAAGAGGATAATTCATGCTTTACTATACCTACAATAATTTCTTTATTACAATGACACTTATAAACAAACTTAACAATTAATATCATTGTACTGGTAATTATACATATCAAATCAGAAATATACAAGAATATTGCGCTGTTCAGGAATACTGGGATTTCAATGGTGAATGAACGAAAAGTAAAAAGGATTCAAGTAAAGAGGAGAAGCGAGGCCCTTTGAGCTTCTTTATTTACGTAATATCTTGTAAAAACAAATTCAAAAGATAATATTTTATATCAAATTCCCATTTCATAGGTGAGTTTACTGTCTGCAATGATAAATTTTCCTTTCTGTGATGAGCCCACGAAAGGGTTCAAAACTTCATCAAGATGTTAGCATAAGTCATAGTACATTTAATTTTTGTCCATATTTACTAAACCCATAAGGCAAAAGTGACCTACATGTCAGATAAGATGATGATAAAACGATATGAGCTTCTATGTTTTATGTCCATTTTGCAGAGGTGGTAATGAATTGAGACAGGATTTTGAGGCTCAAGATAGAGTGGCGAATCACATATTCTATGTCTGACGCTTATCTCTTTAAACTCATACTCTACCACAGTGACCTACATGTCAACATGAATAACTGTAAGAATCGTGATTTGAGCTGTGAAAATGTGACATTTATTTAGCAAAAATTATGCTTACATCATAACACAGGATGTGTACATTTCACCCAAAATTTTCAACACCACCAAAGTCTGGACTATGCTTACGGCTCCCTCACTACCCACATATCACAAAACTGTGCATAAATACACATGGAAATATATATGATTATCATTTTAATTATATAAAAATGATTGACAGATAAAGACATGAAAACTATTTCATCAGCTTTTATATGTGCATGTATATTCAGAAAACGAAGTAACTCAAAATCTAGCATTAACACTATATATTAAAACAAAATCAAAAAAGAACCCTAATAAAACCAATGATTTTCGTATAGGTTTAAACTTCTAAATTAATATAGCCCATTGCCTACTGGACACATGTGGTCCCTGCATTAAACCTATGGAATTAGATAATTCAGTAGTCGATAGGTCAATTAAATTCAAAACTGTTTATGGTGATACAGAGTCTTTCTTATTTTACCATTTTCACATTTTCACATGACCTAGAAAATTACAAAAAATGAATGAATGCAAATTGTCAAAGATGAACAATTTACACATTGTCATAGTTCAAATCAAATCATACCCTGGAAAATAATATGAGGCAGTGTGCTAGAGTTCTTAAAAATGAGCTACAGCAGCAAACATTTAATCAAACAAACAAGGGAAATAAACTAGGCAATACTGCTAATTCCCCTATCAAAAATAGTTTTTTCCTCAATAGTCAAGAAGCTTTTTTGATTTTAATTTAACAAACAACTTTAATAGCTCTGCCATGAAACTTTTTCTACTTTTGAATATCTTTAAACAAAACTAAAACTCTAAAACAAAACAGTGAACTTTTAAAAAATCTAAGTGTCAGAACCGAACACGCTCAATATCCATAACAGCATAAACACAAGACGGCGAGGTAGGAAAAAATACAGCTCCTTTCCTCCGAGAGATGTTAAATTGAATGTACAAATCACAATTGTCTCTATTTATATCAATCATTCAACTAAACTGAAAGCTGACAAATTGATGGCATACCAAATGAAAATGGAGGTCAAAGAAAACATAATTTTATAAAAGAGTGAGAAATAAAGTCTTTTTTTTTTCTTTTTTTCTGATATTTCAGCATAACCTTGCAATGGTTTTGTCTCAAATGCAAGTTGACTGGGGAGAAGAATTACAAAGGAACATCCGATATCACTGAAAGCATGATTAAGTCTCTTTGTCATGTGCCCTCTAGCTTTAGTCATTTCTAATATCAATAAATGCATCTGTTGGAGCGGAGGAATTGAAAAGTCGTGAGAATATCATTTTGTGCATGAAAAAGGTAAGATGGTAAGAAGGGGTGGTACAAGAGGGGGATGGATTGAACGAGAATGCGGACGAGAGAGAGAGACAGAGGATGAGATATATATAGATAGATAGATACAGATGTAGACAATTGATAAATGGAAAGAGAGAGAGAGATAAAGAAAGAAAGACATAGTTAGTTAGATAGATAGATATAGATAGACAGAAAGAGCTAATTAAGACAGAGAGAGGGTGCGAAACAGAAAGCGAGAGGGACAGACAGACATAGAGATAAACATAGAGAGATAGTAAGGAGATTATAAAGGATGAGCTGAAATGATAATCCTATATACCTGACATGCTTTTAAAAAAAATGTTTGATTTAAACCTTGATTTCATTACAAAACTGTGAATCTTTACTGGTAAGAAGTGAGGTGAGTTATTATGCATTTTCTTTGCAGCAAGATGCACAGTGTACAATAAGCATTGAAGTATGTCATACTCTGTTGACTCTTAATTGTCACTTGATATATCTTGAAGAATCGACAGCTTTAATAAGAGCTAATGAATTCATTTTTATTTACATTTCACAACATTCATAGATGTCTCAAGGTTGTCCAAAACAGTGACATTGAATGTAGTATGTCTCTGCACGAACAGACTACTTCCGGATTTGAATACATGCCTTCACAGAACAGTTCGTCTGCTGAGAGCCAGAAGGGCATTAACTCATATACTTCAACACCGAGTTAACGCCCTTTCGGCTCTGAAAGGACAATGCATTAGTTCCTATAATTAATGCACAGACTACTGAGGTAGTAAATCAAACTATGACGTTCATTGCAAAACATGAATCCCTTGGTCTAGTGGAGCGTATATTTTACTCAAAAGCAGAATTTTTTTTCTTCTTTTTTGCGCCATTTGAAATGGGCTGACTCATTCTGGCACAGCTTAGCTAGACACACAGATATTTCTTTGACTTGCATGACTGCCAGAGAGACATAAAAATATATAAATAAAAAAAGGGAGGGGTGAGACAGAAACAGCTTCATATTAAATGCAGCAGCTTTACCCTATGTTGGAGGTGAGGTGTGTCTATCCTTTAGCATATAGCATGGATGGAGGAAGAAAAAAAAGGGAGGAAAAAAAAGGGGGGGAAAAGATGTCTTGACATTTTCCCAACCAATCAGGTAAGGTTCGACGCTAACCAATCTTTTAGGGTGCTATCGGTTGGGCACGGCCTGACACATGATGTTGTGTTTAGAGGGCAGGGAATTTGGTACGAGATGTAATTTGCTGGCCAAATATTTGTGCTATGAGTTACAGGGCAACTCGTCAACGCAAACGCTTACAGCGCTGGCTTGCGTGGACCTTCCGAATGGGATGGGAAAATGGATACAAAACCAACACGGAGGGTGTTGTCAAAGGGAAAAATAGAAATGAATGGAGAAAAAAAAGTGGAAGAGGACTGTGAAAAGGAGACAGGAAGATTGGGTTCGATTGAAAGAGGGAGATAGAGGGAGAAAGAGAGAGAGAGAGGGAGAAGGAGGGAGAAAGAGAGGGAGAGAGAGGAAGAGAGGAAGAGATGGAGGGATAGAGATGAAAAAGGGACACAGAGAGGGAGGGGAGAGGGTGGGGAGAGGGTGAGAAGGGGGAGAAGAAGGGAGAGAAGAAGGGAGAGAGGGAGAGAGGAGAGGGAGAGAGGGAGAGGGAGAGGGAGAGAGGGAGAGGCAGAGAGAGAATTGATGTGCATAGTTTCAGAAAGGAGAGCCTCCTAAGAAGTCACCATCAATTTGCAGAATATGTGTCTATTGTGTGTAGAAATCGAGTGGGTTGTAACGGTTGAACTGTACAGTAAAACCATCACAAGAAAAATGTAAGCCAATGACTTCTGAATTCTCTCATTCTCAAGGGCCTTAATATGGGAGCCACCCAGTTCCTGTAGGCAATGAGTTAACTAACTGTTTCCTTTATATCACACCAAAGATGCATTTGTGCACATCAACTAATCATTCCGAACAGTCTTGACGTAAACTACAAATACACACCATTGAGGGGATGGTGGTATATAGTTCATACCATACGCTCTAAAAATCTAGAGATGTGGTAAGCCACAAGATTCTACCGACAAATTTAGCCGCTACCCATGTGCTTAACGATTCATCATGATCACACCTCGAAAAAAATATCAGGCATACATGTTTGGTGGATCGGAATACATTGTACATACACCAACAACATTTTTTTTAGGGCATAAAGGATGCGGATCTCTAAACAGGTGCAGTAAAAAAAATGTTCATTCCCTTTCAAAGTGAGTCAAAGATGAGGTAATTGTTGAAATATATACAAATATTAAATCAATGTTACATATATGGTGAGTTAGGAGCTAGAAGGGCAATAAATCTATGTCAAATGATATTAATGGCCTTCTTGCCCGCAACAGCATAATCGTTAGTTTGATGATTTTGAAATGTGAAGAAAGTTGGATTGGGTCCCAATTGGAGACAATATTTCTTGACACAAAGTCTGATAAAGAGAGTAATATATGATAAAGTCTCATTTGTAAAATTAATCTTTTATTTTTGTTTCTAGTTTTTAACAAATTAACCTATGGAGAAATGATTAGCGGCATGCTATAATAAAATAGGTCATGTCACAAACAGGTTGAAGGAGTTTTGAAATCTCAATTCCAAAGGACAAAAATGTTGTTTAAAACTTAGTTTACTAATTAATCACCTCATTAATCACGGCCCCTAATGAGAATGCTGCAAATCAGATTTGAGGTATACTATCCTAAAAACTAAATTAATTGTTTTAATTCTGGAAGAGAAATGAATTTAAACAAAATCCTTGCCATCAACTTCCACCAGGGTTGTCATATCAGGAAGTTATAATGCCCTAATCCCCCATAAACACATTGTCAATGCTGCATGCATGGCCTTGTCATTCGCAAGAAGGAATTTCACTGGGATGGATTCGTATTAAGCGTCGTAATCTCATTCTCAGGGTGGGGCTAGATGACCTGTTGATAATCTCCTCTTGAAGACAGCAATACAAAATGTACTGTGCACTTTCATACGACAAAAACATTTAGTTTCGGGCAGGTAGAGAGTGAGAGAAGAAGTGACAGAGAGATAGAGATAGAGAAAGACAGATCAATGGGACACACAGAGAGAGAGAGAGAGAGAGAGAGAGAGAGAGAGAAGTATCCATACAAATTGAGCAGAAAATAAAAGGAGAGAAAGAGATAGCAGTGAGCAGACAGTGAGACAGAGCGAGCTAGAGAGAGAGAGACAGAGAGAGAGAAATATGCAAAGTAAAATTGTCATATTGCAGTCACACTGAAAATGCCAATAACAGACTGAACACAAAGATTGCATTATCTCAATTGGTTGGTTTGGTTTGGATACAGCAGTGTGCCTGAGGTATATCAGAAGATGGAGGGGGGGGGGGGGTCACCTCCATAGTAGTAAGAGTGCAAGTCAGATCAGGGTAATGCCTTCACAATATTTTCCCCCTTGTTGATCTTGAGACAGTTGTGTACTTTTCCCCCTGCAAGCCATGCTTGTTTGGCCAGCTATCTCTGACAAGATCTTGTCCAAGACAACCAAAATGCTAAACAGGGAATACACTCCAAATTCAAATCAAGTAACAACAGATAAGTAAACGTACATGTCATCAATGAACCCAGAAAGGCATCAACTGTGATAAAGTATACGGGTTAAAGTCCTTCTACCCTTCAACAGATAATACCGTACATTTGTTAGAGTCTTGGCGTCTCTTTCAAAGGAAATACTTTGTATGTTCACTCAAAGCACAAATCCATTACATCTCGCTTAATAGAACTGCAAGATCAATTATTATTGTAAAAACTTGGCCTTGAGCCGAAAAAGCATACATTTTTGATACTACACATACCTCGATTCATAACAATGGCACTAAAATACATATCTTTGCTTGAATGGTGAATCAAGGAATAAGTTTTTGTTCTCATTGTACGTGCCTTGCCCTCTTTTATAATGTACTTTTGGGTGATTATAAATAAAGGCCATTTGTCCCATTTGCAAAAGTCACAATTTTATTAATCCCTAAAATAAACGATACAGATGCTTTTCTGACTTTAATTAAGGTTTTTATAAATGTGTTTTGGTAATTTTAGGCAATTGCCAGTCCCGTTTTGGGTCACTGAATTCAAAGCTCTAAATAACATGGGCTTGGCACTAGAAAATGAGTGGTATGTTTACGTAAAATTGAATTCAACAGGTCAAATTACGCATCAACTGGATTCATCCGATAATTCATTCAGAGAATTTTATTCAATATTTGTTAAGGCCCTCCAAACTCCAATAAATAAACTGAATAGATTGCCTTTACATATTTCTGTAGAACTACAAAGGAAACGATAAATTATTGAAAATGTGTTTTAGAATTTTCTCTTGAATAAAGCAATGGAGAAACACGCATGGAGGAATAAGTATGGACTTTAGATTGGAGAGTTTATCACATTTTGGGGGCAAAATGATACACCTGTACTATTCACATCAATGAAAGGATATTATTTTCAACTGTTTTTTAGCTACTGACTACATCAAATGTTATTTTAAAACTATAATGAAGTCTACCAGTTATTCCTACTTTGCTCTATTCTCTCTCTCTCTATCTGTCTCTTCCTCTGTCTCTCCACTTCTCCCTCTCTCTCTCTGTGTCCCTTCCTTGTTTATCAATTTCTCTCTCTCTTTCTTTCTTCCTCTGTTTCTCAATTTCTCTCTCTCTCTCTTTTTTCCTCTGTTTCTCAATTTCTCTCTCTCTCTCTTTCTTCCTCTGTTTCTCAATTTCTCTCTGTCTTTTCCTCTTCCTCTTCCTCTGTATCTTCCTCTCTCTCTCTCTCTCTCTCTCTCTCTCTCCTTGTCTCTCTTTCTCTCTCTAAGGTCATTTCCTTTTCGCAGAGGTCATCCTCAGAATGGAGAATAGTTCTCCATCCACGGATTTAAGACTGTCAGGGTTCAGACTGTTCCACAGAGAAGGAAAGGAAAGGTATGGTGGGAGGAATTAACCCACAGGTATGTGACACCAAGATTTGGGTATCTCTCCTCACCTTCAAACTTCTGGGTCTCCTGGTTGGGGATGGGTATTCCTGGTGTGGCATCCACAAATATACATCTATTTTCTTCTCACCTTCTGCCATTCTCTGTTATTACTTCTCCTCTTGCATTGTTATATCAGAGGTGCCCCCTACCCCTCTCCCCCATCTCTGCTCCTCCCCCCCATCTGTGCCCCTCTGTCTCTGCCCCTTCATCATCCTTCCATCCTATTTTCTGTTCCTGTACTTGAAAAGACGTGTAAAATAGAGCCCACATTCACCCCTCTTGTTTTCTTCATTAGATTCTTGGACAATTATTCAGATGAGCATATAGCTAATTCTTGGGGAAATATATGAAATAACTATTAACAGAAGCATATGATGATGATTCCAGGAAGATTCTGTGAGGAACACTAATAACATGTGGTTTCATCTGCTCTGTATCTATGGAAAAAGGTGCTTCATAATGATTATGCATCATGAAAATGGGAACAACATACATGCCTTTCAAGAGATACAAATCAATGGTCAACACTAAAAATTGATAAAATATCTTTCTTTTCTTCTTCTTCTTTTTTTTTTTGGGGGGGGGGGGGGAATATTTTTCATGAATTTCAATGTAAATAATTTTTTAGGAGGTTCAACAAGATGAAAAACCTTGGAAATTTCTATCCCACATGGGATACAAGTCCATAGAGAGGATATAAACTTATTTCCGATGGTGAGGCGTGCTCCCACCATGACAGAAGCAATAGAACCCCCTTCACTGATCACCTTGATCTTTGACCTACGATAAATTAACACTTACACATATCCCATCACTCCTTGCTGGGTATCATGTGACCAGCCTAGGTGTTCCCAGCTCGACAGGTCTATGTTCTTGCAACTATATCAGTATCGCACTTGAATTCACTTTCCATTTTGAAGGCAAGAAATCTGGTTGTACAAGACTGTATGATTGTATTCTGTTTGGAAGCGGTCTGGTAAGGTTATGAGTATGCCTTGACTTAATGTGGCATGCCGTACATGGCATCACATTCTGGACAAGTAATAGATAATATAATACAGTAAACTGATAAAGAACACCCTGGCAATTGACTACAACTGTGCCTAAATCTTATTCGCCATGGATAATCACCATGGACTGACAAATAGTTTGAAATTTAGTGTATAAATATGTGTGTGTGCTAAAAGTCAACAGTGGCAAACCTCCTTTTTGCTTCATTGGTTGACCAAAGCTGATAAAAGGTTAAGAACAACAAACCATGTTACTGGCCAAAATTGTGTCAGATAGAAAATTACATCCCAATATGAAGGTGCGTTTCAAAGCAACATCCTGAAACGTATTCCAGAGGAAACTCCACAAGCAGGGAGAGCCAGAAGGGCGTTAACTCATGTACTTCAGTAACACCGAGCTGAATTACGCCCCTCTGGTTCCAAGCAGACGCTATCATGAAGAAGTTTCCCTTTTCTCTCCCCGGGCCAAATTCATTCTCTTTCCTGTACCTCCTCTTCATCTCTCCCTCTACTCAAGTCCGTCATGAACTTGTTGATCATGAACCCATCGTGCTCGAAGGGATTATTCCACGCCGTGAAATTCAAACCATTCTCTAGCTGATAGGCTTGGCAACACAAATCGCTGGTATCATTCATCTTACAGGAAAGAGTTACGTTTCAGCTAGTGCCCCACTCACTCATTCTCAAGCTCGCCTATCCCGGGGTATGGGCAGTGCGCTAATTAATAGATTTTCTACCCAAACAAGTATATGGTCGCCGCCTGTATACAATAAGGTCTAAGAGCTATATACTGTCAATGGCGGTAACGTCCTTCTTGCGGCCGACATTATATGAGATACCCCTTTCACTGAAAGAACTAAAGGGGTACCAATTGATGGGGGAGGGGGGCATCATCAATGAGGTGAGAGGGATTACTTCTCTAAAGTTCATTGACATTACTATAATTTTTGTTTATATCAGTCACTTTATAGAGAAAGAAGAAGCCTTTCTTCATTGAATAATGCTTGTTCTTTGTACCAACTATACTTTGAAATAAATCAACTAAAAAAAAAATCATATGGAAATGCTGGAAATTTAAAAATTCTATACTATATAGATATATATATAGGAGAACAAAGAAAACAATTAAAAGCTGTATTGTACTGTTATCTCCCAAATATGTTCCACTTGCTCAGTATAATACTTTATGAATGCACCCATTATCACAATATACATACAAAAGATAGAATGTTGATTATGTATTCAAGTTCATTTAGAACATACCAGTGCTACATGTACGTGACAAGAGGCTAGAATTTACACAGTCTACTACACCAGCGGATAAATCAGTGTCACACGACTTTCTTGCACATGTAGAAGTATTTCATTTTCATTTCCTATTTGATCATTATGAGAAATTTACCAACCAATTAACATTTGTGAATTGGTTTCACTTCTTTTTTCAAAACATCTTCTACTGAAGTTTCTATCTATTATCTCATCCTACTCAGGGTACTTAAAAGTACAAGTGACCTCTTACTTGTCTCTAAATAAAGTACAGCTCTCTGCTCAAGCTTTAGGTATTGAAATAAGCTGGAACTTCTAACATTGTTTGTTCAGCGCCAGAAGGGCATTAACTCTGTGTTAAAGCATATACGTTATTCCCTTCTGCTACAAACACACACAATATCTCATAAAAGTTATTAAATGTTGCAGAATTAGAATACAGCCATTTCCCACTATATAGGCTTTATATAATTTGCGTCCTCTTTAGCAGGTCGGTCCAGATAATAAAATAAAGGTATTAGAACGGAACTATGCCTATGTGACAGCTGATACAGCTTAAAAATCATACACAAAACGAGGAGGAAAAGTGCAGTATGCATATTAAAGATGCATAAGACTGGTTTGGTGGGTATCAAACTGGGAGTTTAATTCAGTGTTAACATTTTCTTTTGATGAATAGTGTTCTTTCCTTTACCGTTTCCCACCATGCAAGCATGTTGCCTCTATTGTACAATTGTTCTTTCTTTGGGCTTACATACATTACATACATTTACAATATTATGATGCTGGGCCCCTTTTATAATTGATGGGAGGGAGGGGGGGGGGATAAAGTTAAAATAAAAAGACTGTGATTAAAGTGTGAAGTACAAATTGAAAGATAAATACTCGGAACAAAACACTTTGTTTGCCCTGAATAGAAAACTTTACAAAATCTGAATGCGGTTGGAAAATAGCGAACAATTAAGAGAACATAGGGTGAAACGTGAAATGCTAGATGAAATAGAAATGCAGTGATAATATGCGATGTATATAGAAAACAGAATAAAGTCATGTCATGGTGTGGTTTTGCCACATGCTATTCTAGTATCCACGTTCGACTGGGCACAGCATGGTGTAACAGCCTATAAGCCATACAGTCAGACCTCCAGTCGCACATAAAAATCACATTTAGATTCCTCCACCACAAATCTGTCATTCACAGCAAACAAGCCGCGCTGCATAACCGTTGGCTTTGCACAACAAAAGGAAAGAATAATTCGTTTACACAGGGATAACGAGTCCTATGGGTGGGTTCCAGTTCAGTTTGAGTGAGCATGTACCTGTACGTAAGAAGAGTGACTACCGGTAGATATGAATGAGATATGAATGAGATATGAAAACGGTGAACTTGCCAAACATGGTTGGTCGCATCCGAGCATTACTATATCCAATCACAACATATATAGGCTAGCATAAACAGGTCCAGAACTTGGATGGTCCTCGGTAATGGAGGCCTGGTCTAGAAACGATAACTCCCCGTCTTTTTCCTGGTTGCAATGGGACTGGTACTAAATCCATATAATACACCTCTAATTTTGTGTTCCTTTTGTTGTACAACCTTTGTGAGTGAGCCTCTGTAATAATAAAAGCAGACTCGTTGTTGGTTGGCTTGTGCTGTGCTTTTGTGTAGAGATAAATAGCTATGCACTAGAGTGAAATAACTATCCAAACTGGTTTTGATAGTGACATCTTGTGACCCGTATTCCCCCTTTTGTAACCAATCTTTATTGCAGTCTAGGGAAGGCTCCCTCTAAAGGAATTGGGTCAATGCTTTGAAAAGACCACAGACAGCTAGGACATAGCAAGTCAGCATTGGATCGACTCACAACATTTACAGTTGCTTTCTGTAGGAGAAAAGCCCCTTTCCGTTGCTCTCTCTCTCTCTCTCTCCCTCCCTCTACATCCCACATGCGGGTTTATTTAGACAGAGATAGAACAAAGTCCTCCCAAACGGGGCAAAAGAACGCCATTACTGCACCAAATTTGGGTCAAGGATGCAACGCTTGTTTGCATGTTTACGTTAAACTAGATCGAAGCACACATCTTGGCGATGATATGATTGCGATTCCTAATCTCAGAAGAATTGAATTCTGGTTCATCATGATGGTAATATTTGTAAAGATTTACACCTCGTAGTCATAGGCCGTGCCAGATTTCCACCGTAAACTAGGCCAGACGACCAATCGTACATTAACCCAACACGCACACAAGAGTGCTACGACAGTGACCTACATTGATAAATTGTGAACCTGCTGCGTGACGGCTATTATGATGGATGTGACATAAAGAAAAGAATTGGACATTGATTATTTATGTCTGATCATATACGCAAACCTTTCCCCCAGGTATTAGGATTTCAAAGCTAACAGTTAACTATTGTGAAGTGAACGTTTTCAGGAAGCAAACTGACATTAAGAACTGCTAATAGTAATCCCTAGTGGAATGAATGGTATGAAGAAAGGCTGGTAATAGATACATTCAAGTCAGCAGACATCATTATGCATGTCTTCAAGCGCTCTTTTCAAGCATACTGTATAGTACTGTGCCACGCCAGAGGAGGCGCCAGAATGTTTCTACAGCAAACCATACTGCACCGCACTGTACCGTACCACTCCAGAAGCTTGCCACGGCGGACCAACTCCGAGGTGGTACAGAGCATGTCAAAGTGAACCATACCGTACTGTACCTCGACGAGCGGCTGAACGCAAGCTAGTCTACAGGGTGTACCGTACCAGAAGTGATCAAGAGCGCAATAGTGATTGGGCGACGGCCAGGCAGCTCAATAGTTTGAAATGTTTGAAATAGCGCCACAAAATACTTCACCTTTGACACGTTGCTATGCAACATGTCATCTCCCACCCCCACCCCGACTGAGTGTGAAGCATACCAAATTGGTACCTTGGAAGTACGCTTCCCACATAAGCAACTGAACGTTCGCGCAACGAACCACCTGGCATGGTACGCATTGTAGAAGCACAGGTCGGTAGAGTACGTTTGCCTCCAAAAGCACGTACTTGAACACGCCTTATAAAAATTCATGAAAAGAAAAAGTTCATAGACGTCTACAAACTATAAATCTGTCAAGATTCAGCATCTCTCTTTCCAATCATCCTCAAGATACAATAAGAGCTCAAACTTGAGCGATAAATTTTAATGATCCACTATTGTAATAACAAGAGAAAACCCATTTGTTCAGAAGTCGCAGGATACAGAAAAAGGACAGAGAAAATTAGAGGCAATGTTTCAAGAGTTTCTGACATTGGACAATCTGCCATATTAATGACAGAACTTATATCAAGCAACATAGCAAAATGGAAGTTAATAGTTAAAACTATGATCTTCATATCCACTGTAGATCTTTTTACATCCTGAATGTATTGAGAATTATTGAAGTGGATGCAATTTTTGCATTAAGCACACATATAAAAGAGGAACAGTAAAGAGGACGTGTTCACCTTGACAACTAATCGAACGATGAATTTGTTTTCATAAACTGAGGATAAAGCCAATATCAAAAAGGATGTGGGAATGACTAAAAAGCATGATGGCACAAATATTTCTGCGAAGAAATATCAGAGAGATTAGAATTACACTTCTCAATATCTCATTTGAGCGACAGTTCCACTATCTATCTCTCGCTCTCTATCTCACTATAAACCTTGTCTCTCAGTAGAGGGCTTATACAGAAAAGCAAGAGCTTTGTCTTTACCTAAATACCATTTACAAACATCCCCCTTGCTACCGACTTAAAGCCTCCGCCTTCGGGGATAACTAATTTCGTAGAACTTCTGCATGAATATGGTGAAGATCGTAATGTGTGAGGAGATAAACTAGAAATCCCTTTTCAACAGCTTCTCATTGTAATTCATCCACTTAGTCCCCATTGAGCGCTTCCATCGCTAGCTTAAAATCAAGCTTCATATATCTGTTGGAACAAGGAAGCGCAATTCAATTTGATGCTCTCTTAATCTCAAGTACAACGGTAAATTCCACCGCAAAGTCACAGCTGGAGATAGGCCCTCAGATTAAAAACCCTGCGTGAATAAAGGAATTGTCTAATTAGTCCTGAATTATTTAATCTTCGGCAAAGCAAGTGCTCATTTTTCATACATGTGGTAGACTTGTATGCAGGTGTTGTGGAGGATGATATGGAAAAGTGCAATGACCTTTGATCTTTCTTTATCCTGTGAGCTGAGAATTTGAGAACACCTAGTCCATCCTCAGGATGAAGATGTGAGAGGAGGATGAAGATGTGAGAGGAGGATGAAGATGTGAGAGGAGGAGTAAGATATGTGGATCGATGCTGCCAGAATTTAGATAAAAAATCAATTTCACAAGAATCACCCTCAGTGATTGTTTTTACTTTAGACCAAACTGCAGAACTTTTAATTCCTATGGTTATGATTTCTGGTATAAATTTTGAAAATAATTCATAAATGTTCTTGTGATATTAGACAAACAAGATGGTTAATTGATTGAAGAACTTCTCTTAAACATAGTACCTCTGGCACAAAATTACAATTCAGAGGCGGCGCATGACCCTCGTGATGCGACAATTTCCAAAAACAAATATTCAACAATATTTGAAGCATCTGTTTCAGAAAGCTTCTACATCAGGCACTGCTGGTCGAGGAGGGATGTCTATTCGGCATTACCTACCGACCTCCACGGCCTAGCGATAATTGGGAGCGGAGGTTAACGTTGCAGACAACGATATTCATGGGGACGAGGTTAGCACGGCTTCCCCCACAAAGTCAAGTGTGTGCAAATAAACGGTGGTCGTTTGGCCAGATAAGAAAGACATGATGGTGACTGATGGCCCGGTATTAGGATGCCTTCCAAAGACGGATCGGTGTCTGATTTATGGAACGAAGAGTGATGGCATGGAGACGGGGAGAGGGAGAGAGAGAGAGAGTGAGAGAGATGCACATACAGAGTAAGTGGTGGAAGAGGGGAAATGGGAGAGATACAGGGATAAAGAGGGAAGAGTGAGAGATAGAGAGCAGTAGACAGAGGGGACATGGAGGGAGGGGAGGAGAGAGGGAAGGAGGGGAAGAGAAAAAGAGAGAGAGAGAGAGCAGTAGACAGAGAGGACAAGGAGATTGGGAGAGCTAAGAGGGAGGGAGGGAGGGAGGGAGGGAGGGAGGGAGGGAAAGAGGGAGGGAGAGAGAGAGAGAGAGAGAGAGAGAGAGAGAGGGGGAGGCAGAGAATAGATATATAAAGTAAAGGAGACAGTAGATAGACAGAGAAGATGGGGGGGGGGGGTTGTCGTTCCATGCTAATCATGATGAAATCACTTCCTATACGCCTCTAGACTTGAATTATCACAAATAAATGAGCATGTTTAGAGAAATAGGGACAGTGAAAATTGAAATAGGCAAATTCTTAACCTCTGAGTGCACTACAAGAGTAAATCATACAAAATATTTAAGGATCAGATTTGGGTTGTGGGAAAAATGGGGGGGGGGGGGAGGGAAGGGGAGCCGCCGGGGAAGGGGAGCCGCCGGGGAAAGCTTTGAAGAAAAAGGAGTAAAACAATGATTACTATACAGTGAGAGCCCTGCATTATCCTGGAGGAACAAATTAGCGCAAGCTGGACACGATTTTTCGCTCTCACTGGAGCTCATTATTCCCAAACGAAGAGCGAGATGTGAACATTTTCAAATAATCCCCTCAAATTGTAGAGAAAGACAGATATAGTGAGAGAGAGAGAGATAGAGAGAGAGAGAAAGAGAGAGAGAGAGAGAGAAAGAGAGAGAGAGAGAAAGAGAGAGAGAGAAGAGAGAGAGAGAGAGATAGAGAGAGGATGGGAAGGATAGAAAGAGAGGATGGGAAGTGAGCAATATGAATAGAGATATGCTGAGATGTAGAGATAGAAAAGCAGCAAGAGAGAGAGAGAGACACAGAGAGAGAGAGAGAGAGAGAGAGAGAGAGAGAGAGAGAGGAGGGAAGGAGAGAAAGAGAGGATGGGGAGGGGGCACCATGACTAGAGACATGCTGAGATTGTAGAGATAGAGAAACAGAGAAAGAGAGAGAGAGAGAGGGGATGGGGTGGGGAGGGGGAGGGGGAGAGGGATTACTATGAATAGAGACATGCTGAGATAACAAAGTGACCCATGTTATCTTCCCCGACATGTTTTTTCCCTCCTCCCAACACGGTTTGGCTTGGCTTGGCGAGAGGAGAAAGGAGGCCGAGAGGTGATCGAGTGAAAAGTTCAGGCGAGAATCAAGCGGAATCTCGGCGCGATCGTCAGAGCCACCGTTCTGCCGGGCTGCCGACAAGACAGACAATTCAATTTTAAAAACCACACAGAGCGCCTCATTCTAACATGGACAACAACACACAACCCTCTCTCTCTCATGCCTGAAATCTTAGGACTGATCCTTCCAAAACATAGATTGGGTTTCATCCTCGGGCAGTAACCCAAAGGGGGAGGGTCTTAAACTACGAGCAGTACCGACACAGAGGGTAATAACCACTCAAGGTCACCCGCTAATTACTTTAGGAAGATCTACATTCAGAAACAATGGTTATAATTCATGCTTTGGAGGGTAATATACCGGCAATTTCCTAATTAGTAGAGAACCATTAGGTAATCACTTTGAATCCCTTTTTAACATTATTTAATTTGAACATAGTACAACAAGATGACATTGTTCTTAAAAGAACAATGAGAACAGTATCATGATAAGGGATTTGTTCTTTTAAGGACAGCATACCTTGCACATTTATTATTAAAGTCATTATCAAGGACTTTTCAGATTATCAACTGAAGAGAGATATCAATACCTGATGGATTGTCTATAGAAAATTGTCTGTTTGAAGCCAAAAGGGCGTTAACCTATATAATTTAAAAACACTGATCTAAAGCCCTTCTGCCTGCAATCAAACCACCAAACCATGCTTGCATTACGTCATTTGTCATTGTCATGTTCGAACATTTCAAAAAGTGATGCCCAAGGCTACCAAATTTGTCTTAGGTTGATTTTTCGAAAGTCTTAGCAATTGTGTTTACACCATTATACTTCACACTTTAAGTGCCTTTATATCAAAATGGGAGCAAAAACTAAACTTAAATTGAATGCATTTTTGTTTTGGTAGCCAAACTTTGTACATACATTGCAATAATAGAATACTTCGTTCACATCTTATGAAGAAAGTATACTGCCAAATCATACTGGATTCAAGTAATGATAAATTTCTACATAAGATAAATTTTGTACAGCAAAGTTGTTTTCATATCTTTAAGTTTAAACTTTTCCCTTGTTCATGCATAGGCCTACATAAATATGTAATCCCAATCCACATAAATGCATTAGGTAAATTAACAAAAATACATGAACATCAAAGAGAAAAATACAAAAGGCTAGATAATTTACCATTCCGAGGCTAATGGAAATTGTGTAACAAATTAGGCTGGCCTTGATGAGATTAACTTATCAATTTCTAAAGTGAAAATGCTATTACCTGTAGAAGGTCATTACTTTACCTAGAAACATGCACTATATCTACTATAATGATAACTATATTGAGATATAAAATAGTAGATATTTGCTCTCTTTGGGTTGATAATAAGTGACACATTTTCTTGGTGATGAGATATTGTTAGGTTTCCTTGGCGATGGGGTAGAATGGATAAATGATGAGAGAGAGAGAGAAAGAGAATGAGAGAGAAAGAGAATGAGAGAAAGAGAATGAGAGGGAGAGAGAGAGAGAGAGTGAGAGAGTAAGAGAATGAGAGGGAGAGAGGGAGAGAGAGAGAGAGAGTGAGAGAGTAAGAGAGTGAGAGAGAGAGAGAGGAGAGAGAGTGAGAGAGTAAGAGAGTGAGAGAGAGAGAGAGAGAGGAGAGTGAGAGAGTAAGAGAGTAAGAGAGTGAGAGAGAGAGAGAGAGAGAGAGAGTACACTTATGTTCGACAGGTCCACTCATTGAATGAACATTTGTGATAAAAGACAACAAACTGTAACAAGCAAACAAAGATTGTCATTTGAAATTCATCACATCAACAAAATTGTTCTTTCACAGTCCAACCAATAATATGTACTGTATCTGTCCATGTATATTATCTAAAAATTGACTAATTGCTTAACCTTTCAAACAAGTTTGGCATCAAATTAAAAAAAAATATCAAAATCAAAATCAAATTGGAATATAACTTTCATATTCATATCTGCTTTACATGGCACAACAAGTAACTGTTATCAAACAGCACAACTTCTTTCCCCAGACTGCCCTTAAAGAAACCAAAGTTCAACTAGGAATCAGATATATTCTTCACACTTTGTGTGAATCAATGTGGTCATGTGACAGGAGCAATCAACCACTCACATTAATTATCTTCGCAGCATTCCCGACATAGTTGGCATTCTTTCAAACTTTGGGCCCGGGAGAGGATAGGATGGTGCTGCGCGGCAGGAAGGGTTTCACACGCACTCTAACCCGGACCAGATTGGATTCAACCCACGCAAGGGGAAGGAAGATTTGGCAGGGAAACTAGGAGGATGACCTTGGTACAAACCCCACAGTGTACTTGACTTTTAACATTCAAGTGTTAACATTGTTTCCTGCGCTTCACGGTAGGAATGAATTAAGAATAATGATAGACTATGAAGGATGAAGAGAAAGTAAGTTACAACATCAAGTTTCTTTTCTCCAAAAATATAGAGGGGTCAAATAGGAACCTTTTTTTTTAGGGAGAGCAAACTTATTCAGACTGTTCTTTGGGAGTAATATACATGTAATTGATTCATGCAGGTTTATATTAAGTACCCTTAATTATACCATATATACAAATTTCAGAAAATTCCCCAATTTACAAATTGGAACACTCATCAACTTAAAACAAATTGACATAAATATCACTGAATATATAATGGCAAATTTCTTACCAATTTATACAAATGAATAAAAGAAATAGATAAAACTACTTAATTTATATCTCAAGTTGATATTGCGAATGTTATCGCCCACATACAAAATCCTGCAATCTATGATTCCTTTGTATTATATGAGACATACAATATCATGTCCTGATCATGGGATTTAATAACACATTATGTGGTTTAAAGGTATTCTTTGAGGAATGAAATGTTCCAGAATATACAAATTAGCTGATAAGGGCTAAAACATTGAAAGCAGAAAATAGAAGGTAGATAATTCAAAATTTTAATCCTGAAAATTCATCGGTATACCGTTTTCAATTATGATCAACCAAATGACTACAATGAGCAATAGAAAATTGATCCTCTATCTTCCAGATAAATAAAGCATTACTTGGAGTGTGCAAACATTCATTTCCAACTCCTAAAATATCAATGAATAAATGACTATGAGTTTTTAACTACAACGGAAATTAAATTTTCACATAGAGCAACAATTTTTCTCCAGCCCCTAATCCATGATACTTAAAAAAAAAATGCACCTGAATATTTTCCATCAACACATTTGATGAAATTCACAATCCACATAGCGACATACTTGATATTTTCCTCATTTTCTCATCTATGTTCAGAGGACCATTCGATACCACAGGGGCAACTCCGTTCCACAGGTGACTGCCCCGTCGGGCAACCAGCAGAAGCAGCTAATCGAGCATCTAGAGCTCGCCCCAGGGACGCGGGTGTATAGTCTTACCCATGTCCAACCCTCCCTAAATTAAACTCTTTAAGGTAATCTCATCCTCGTTGAAATCTTAGTCGGTTAGTCCATCCAAGCCATGGGCGGCTAATCACACTTCATCCAGGTGAAGAAGAGTATATTGTCTATAAAATACTGGGTTATTGCATCTGCAGGTTAAAAAAGAAGTCTACAAAATAGGAAGATGATGGATAAAAGAGGCTAAAAGGGAGGAAAAAAGGAGAGTTTCGTCCAAATCACTTGTAAATCTAGAACCACCTTGTCTGGATGGCAGCAAGAGAATGCCATTTCTTAATGCCATTAATACCTTGCAGGCAGATTAGTCAGGTAGTTTGGGGAGTAATACACCTCCATTTCATATTGTTTCATCTCTCTAATACATTGGCACAGGATGTCGCTTATACAATCAAATGTTACCACACTATACAATGTGTATACCCCCAAAAAGTATACCCAACTTTGGCAGATTCCCATTAAAAAGTTAAAACACATGCGACCTTGAAATATATTTCATGAAAAGAGTAACTAATATTCTGTCTAAAGATACTTTATTCACATCTCTGCTGCAATGGATAACTGAGCAGCAGGCTTTTCGAAAACTGTTTTCAAAATCCTCTAGGACCAAATTTTGGCTGAATCAATGAATGTTTGTCAAAAGCACTTACACATTGTTGTTTCAGTCCAAAAATAATTGACTTATTTACATTGAGTTTGAGCATTCTAATAGAAAATGGAGCAATGTCAGCGCTGACCCAAGAGCCTCACTTACAAGTATAATTTATGATATTCTTTTTGTTGTGACGACACATTCTTGGCTTCTCTCGCATCCCTTGTTTAAAGCTAAGCCATGTCATTGAGACATTCAAAATGGACAAATTTTACTTGGGATGCTACCCCTTTACATGAATGTTTTATGAAAGTCTACTGTTAATATCTTTGGTAGTTTATATCGTCATGACTATTTGTCTGGCATTTACTTAATCTTTAAGGTAAGTAAACCTCTGAGTTCTCATGTGCTTTTTGAGACAAATACCTTATGCACCTGAAGCATGGGAAATGGTGCAATGGACAAGTGAGCAGAGAGATCTTAGATATCATGAGATAAGAAGTAAGTTGGCCTACTAAATTAATTTAAGGTTATCCTGTGGATTGAAACAATTGCTTCATTTTCTCCTGATATCAAGAATAACCCCCATACGTCCATTTTCAATCAATCATTCTGTATTTAATTCTTACAATATGATCCATGGGGAAATCATTTTTATGATATATAAGACTCACAGTGATCCGTAAATTACCAAACTTATTCCATTTAACCTAGAAAATATGGCCGGAATTTGATAAAGAGTTGCGTGATTTTTTCCTAACTTTCCACAGATTTGATGGAAACCTACACAATATTTGAACTAAAGTTTCTGTCTATAATATTTCAGTAGGTTCAAAAAGCTTTGGGAACATGTAAGTCCCAGCATTGTTGATTTATATAAAACACAATACCTAAAGTTAGGTAAAGCAAATTGACTATTCTTTTCCAAGAAATGACAAATCTAAAGAATTAATTTAATGTCCTGCAGAGAAATAAACAATTCTTTCTTCAGATAAATTTTTAAACCTTCCATATTTCCACAACTTTCTTATAAATAAATGTTTGTACTTCAATTCTTCTTCATTTTGAAACAGTAATAAATGGACAGACATAGGTCAATAAAAGCAATCAATCATTACAACTTGCTAAAGAAACAACAATATGCTACAGAAATAGAAATAGATTTGGGTGTAAGCCACAAATATGTTTAAATAATTGAAATTTCTCCCAGGAAGCATTACATTTATAAAAAAAATAGATTTATTCTCTAAATTGAAAATAGATGAGTTTGATAGCGTTTTGAAAATAAAAATATGCATCTGAAAGCAAACCAATCCAGATGCTTTTCATCAGAAGTATTTTAACACTTTGGAGACGACGGGCTTCTACAGAAGCCGAGCGAGTTGTTAAGTCTGTGACGACGGGCTTCTACAGAAGCCGAGATGAATCCCTAATTTATTGACAAAGTTTTCCAGCTTATTATTAGCTATTATGTGCTAAAGTTCTTTGAAGTATTATTTAGATATATTCATTCATCTCATCTATTAAAAAAATAATTAAGTTACGTGGAAAAAAAATCGAGAAAAAGGTGATATCATTTCAACTTTACCCTAAGTTAGTGTTTGGATCGAAATAACCGTACAGCTGGAGACGGACGCGTACGCGCGCGTCCGTTCTTGCCTTGATTCAAGGCTTTGGATTATTGGTTTTGTTGGTGAAGATGATTACATGGCGATTTTCCATCGGTGATTGGATGATTTTCGCTGGTCAATATGAGAGGGCGTTTTTTCCCACATTTCGATAGATGTATTGTAGTTATTCATATAATAATATTATTAGGCCTATAGTAGTCCTATTCATAAAGACCTATTCCTTTTAAATTTGCGATTCGCCGTGTTTCACTTGGCTACAAATAACCGACCTTACTCTAAACTGTGTAAGTATAAAAGTATACATTGATAAAAGGAGTTGGTAATTCTTCTCCCCTATAATTACCAGTGCCTTATCATTCATCAACTTGACCAATTTAGCGAATAATTCATGTATGGACCTCCTCTTTTATGAAACACTTATCTCAACTTATCTCAGGACCCTACCCTTAGAGGAAAAAACGAATGTAAAGAAGTATCTACTCTGGAAGATTACTGTTTTGAAAGAAGAGGATGTAGGATAATTGGCCGAGCTTTAGCAGAAGACAATCATTGTCATTGACAATATATAGGGGAATGAATGGAGGTATCGACCGATCTGCGCGTGCGGAGGTGCTTGCGCATTTTGTATTGTGAGTGTATTGAAAAGGAAAGACGTGAAGCTTCAGCAAAATAAGACGGTAATTTCCCTTAAAAATAACAGACCTTATTTTTCGTATTGAAGAACAAAACTTATATTTTTAGAAAGAAAAAAGTCTGATCTTTTATTTTTACATTGACAAAAAATCACGAAAATGACTGAATGAGGCGCAATGGTAAGCGAAAGTAGAATGCACCACCAAATTTTCCATTACTGGCGATGTAACCGAAATTGCTCCGTCACAGGGGAAACAATCGCTGTGCGCGGGCTCGCTCTCAAAGGGTTAAAACAAATGGCTTAATCAATACCCAGTACATGTGTAAGATAAACAAATTTCCTCTTAAAGTTTTTAACTAGCTTATGCTTACTACCCAAATAGGAACTGACCAGTCTTGCTTCCCTTTAAGGTCATATTAAACTGGCACGCTTAAAATCAGTTTATTGATTTATATCTATCATTTTAAGCAAGATTACGATAACCCTGGGGTCTACTAAGCTCGTCAGATTATTCTAGATCTTATACGGATTATAGTAATCAGTTTATAAATGACATTAGAAACAGATACTGCAATTTGCAAGAAAAATGTTATTCCCGATTAAACCCACTTTAAGCTTCGGAGGTGCGTTATGGTGGCCACATTCTAGCATGTTTCCAACCCAATCTTTATCTTTATCATGATGAGAGAGAGAGAGAGAGAGAGAGAGAGAGAAGGAGAGAAAGAGATGGAGACAGAGAGATGGAGAGACAGAGAGAGACAGAGAGAGAGAGAACATGGTGAAACAGAAATTGCAGATAAATCTATGTAAATGTACAATCGCTCATCAATTTCAACATATTTGAAATCAATTTACCTTCAACTATCTCTCTCTTCTATCTAGAGTATTATTACTAAGATGGAAATGTAAAATATATAATGATTTAATTAAGACAGATATACATATTCTTCCTCCGTCCCTACCTATACCCCCCCCTACCTTTACACCCTTCCTTCTCTCTCTCTCCTTCAGATGCACAGTTTTCATGCAACATGATGTTCACATTATTCTGATTCCTTATCAAGCTTTTTTTTGAAAAGATGCTAAAATCTGTTTCGCTGACCACCATTCAAAAACGTTTTGATATACAACGTTTGGACTACACAAAAATAATTACTGTATAATATTATTGTATATAATTATACAGTTTTCATACAACTATACCATGAATTTTACCAGTCTGAATGAGAGGATAGGGTCCTTGTCTCCGCCTCTACAGAGTCTGTTCATCATCGAATGTCGTCTTTGACTGATGGAATAGATAAATAAATAAATCCATGCTCGGTAGAGATTGATGCTCTCTAATTGGAGTTTGGAGGGTGCATATGATCCAGATATGTCGGCTCGCATTAAACGAAATCGTATAACGAGGGGCGGAGATCATGCATCAAAATAAACCTGCGTGTTGGAGGGGTATAGGTGGGTAGGAGAGAGAGCGGAGGAACACTCTTTTAAAGGTATTTCTGGGGAATGATGGAGGAAACAAATTAAGGGAGAATATCTGCTTACACTTATAGCTCCGTAATGACTTCTACATGACTTTCAACATATTGAATTCATCTCTTTCTGCTTCTAGGATCTCTTCTCTTCTTGCCTGTTTGCATGGTTTATGTGGTCTGTGCTACTCTTTCCCCTATGAAATGTTAGGATGTCTTCAATTGTGTTATATTGCATTTCTCTTGCATTCTTTCCATTCCTTCATTTCTTTCATAAAAAAATTCAACCCCTTTCGGATGAATCAAAGAGAATTTTTGATTTAATATTCCAAAGAAATGACTGAAAATGGCAATGTAAATTGATACTGTCACTGACAAACTGTCCTTATCTACTTTTCGTTATTCTCCTTCAGAAGAATTCATCTTGTTTCCTCGTTCTCTCTACTTTTTTTCCCTCAAATTTAGTTTTTTTTTCTGTGCATTTAATTATATATACACCACTTTCATTCCTTTATCTATCAATACTAAATACTTTGTACTTTTATTTTTATATAAGATCTATATTTAAAAAAAGGGATGTGAAATACTATACTGATATCTGATGTTTGTTTAAAGGTAATACAAAGTTTTGGGAAATTTTGAAAATTGGGTGGATAGTGATTCTTTACAATTTTGATACGTTCGGATGCCCCTGTGGATGTATTATAAGTACTAGAAAATTTAGCCCTTAAAACACTTCTGCTTTCGATAAAAATTGAATATAAAAATTTACCGGTGCTCCCGGTAAATTTTGATAAATTTCAAATAGCGCCTTTGGCCGTACAATGGTAGCTGCGACCATGAAAATATCAGAATATTTAGTTGTAATATATAATTTCCAAACGGGAATAGCTAATCGATCGATTTTAGTCAAGAAACATTGTTTCAAAGCTAAATTAACATCTTGACCTTGAGAGGGAGCTATACAACATAAAGAGTTTATTATTTATAATTTCATAACTTTAGACTCGATTTCAACCGCGACAACGATGACTGAATATTGTAGGATCACATATACTTCCAATATGTTCATTTGAACCAAATTCATGACCCCATACCAAAACTTTGTATTACCTTTAACCATTTACAATGAATTTCATCCCCATTCATGTTTCAAGACTAAACAGGTTAATAAATGATGAGAGATCACAAATTATTTGTTAAATGAACTCCAATGACCTCCAATCAGATTACGAGTCATAAACTGCTCTTCAGGAATGCTTAGATGTACCACTCACTACATAAAATGGCAAGTTATATCAAGCATTTGATAGCAATGGATACAAGTGAAGAAATAATAACGAATCAAACTCGAAGAAGAATATGTCTCATGAAAAAGGAGCACATACACTGCACTGGAATAGATGTTATATCTAATGCTGATGTTGAAGTACTCTTGCACAACATCGCATGTTCAGAGGTACAGGAGAAAATTTATGAATGAATGATGAATAATTCACACGCCAATATATAAACTGGACATGCTGAAAACAAGCTAGTTGAAGCCAGTTTCTGTCTTGAATTCAATCATTGAATTTACCGCTGAAGAAGCATTGGAAAGAATTATAAAAACTTGTAAAATTAGAGTAACAGATTGGGTTATATGAAAGATAGATTATAGGATCAGACAATAACATAGGCATACATATATAATCGGAGGGCGAGAGAGAGGGGAAGGGAGGGAGAGAGAGAGGGGAAGGGAGGGAGAGAGAGAGAGAGAGGGGAAGGGAGGGAGAGAGAGAGAGAGAGAGAGAGAGAGAGAGAGAGATGGATAGATAGAGAGATATATAGGGAGATCGAGAGAAAAAGGGAGGGAGAGAGAGATAGGAAGGAGAGAGAGAGAGAGAGAGAGAGGGAGAGAGATAGGGAGAGAGATAGAAAAAAAGAGAGAGAGAGAGAGAGAGAGAGAGAGAGAGAAATATTCCTTACAACTACACACCCACTCACAGGCCACGAGATGAAGCAAGGAAAGCTCTATTGGCATCAAAATATCAGGTGAAATCGTACGCTGATGTTCAAGAAAACGGAAATCACACAAAAACAGGAGAGAGAGGAATAACACAAAGATGGGGATCCATTAGATGAACGAGTCAACATTAGTAGCCTGGCAAGAGGGGAGGACCTACTTTCATAAGTGTTGCTTTGAAAATTTCATGAAGAAAGAGAGGAGAGGGGAGAGGAGGAAAGAGAGACAGAGTTGGATGAAAGAGAGCAAGGGAAGGAAATAAGTGGGGGATAGAGACAGGAAGAGAGAGAAAAAGAGGGAAAGCAGAAGAGTGATGGAGAGAGCACCCCATTTGTGGGGGAGGAAGGGAAAAAAAGCAAAGAAATAGGGAAGAGCAGAGATCGAGAAGAGAGCAAGAAAAACAGCGGACAGAGAATGGATTCGATCTTGACGAATGCGCCTTAGCTTTCACATTCATGTTTGCAACCTAAGCCGCCATCCCCTCCTAGAGTTTCGATCGGACTGAAACCCGGCCGCGCTGAGATGCATATGTATTCGCGGGAAGCAATCTCCAAAGAGTCGACTTTGCGCATGAATGGAAAAACACTTTGAGGATATCAGAACTCCCACCAGGATTCTGCAGATATTGCCAATTTCCAGTTTGAAGATTTTAATCTGATTTTTCTCCTTTGATTCCCTTCTCTATTTTTTTTTTATCAGTCGTTATCTGTTGGGAAACCATTAAGGTTGATATCACAAACGTATTTTCTCCTTTCTTCCTTCTGCTATGATCATATGTACGGCCCAAGCTTCATTTCGATTAACATTAGATTGCAAAGACATAGGGATATGAAAGGCTTGCTGTTTTGATTGGTGGCTAGAATTTATTTGTGATACTTTTCTGTCTGATGGATTAAGGGGAGGAAATGTATATGTAAAATGAAGTTAACAATTGCTAACAAAAAGAGAGACTGAGAAAAGGACTCTGTTCATTCAACAAATAAAAGTATATGTTACACCCAGAATATAATGGAAACGTTAACAAATATAAATCAACACAGGTAGTATACATTCATACCTATAGAACACAGGTTAAACAGGAGAAAAAGCTTTAATTTGCATGTACTATAAATCACATGTTTAAATGACTGTTTTTCACAAGTCTCTTTCAGTAAAATTTTCCAAAATCTTCTTTTTTCATTGGCTTGTCTTCAGATTTTAATTACATATATTAATTTGCAACAATTTGTACTAGATGCAGAAGCGACTACTCATTAAAAGAGCAAAACTCAATCCATGGTTCAACAAAAATATTCAAATAGTTATATGTTGTAGTCCATGGCAGATACAAAACAGAAAACTGTAATATTCATCACATCAATATGACAAGAGGAAACTAATCTTGCATTTGAAACCATGATTCCAAAGAGAAATTAATCTGTCTCCTGACAACGATCAATATCTTGCGATATCAAGCTTTTTTGTTAGGTGTCATGTAGCATGTTTGAAGAAGAGTACGGAGAAAGAAATCTGTTTTTGTAAGATCAAAACCCAGAGGCCAAAGGTGCATCACATTTCTGAAATTTGGAATCAAAACAACAATAATTGTAGGCAAAGAGGGGCTTGAATTACACCAAATAGGACTTCAATGTGCATGTACTTGCACAAACCATAGGTATTATCGAATCAGTGTTTGACCGGTTATGGGTTAATGTTACACAAACCTACAGCATATCACAGATCGGGTTTGTTGAAAGCTAGATCTCTCTCTCTGTTTCTCTTTTGAAACATTACAATTTTCATTTTGTTCTAGAGTGTTTGATTATTGATCTTCTTGAACTAGTGTCCTAATATGATTTGATGATTTGTTTGTCTCTATCAAACCCTTGGATGACCGGCCATTTGATCCTTCCTTACTATCGGTATCATGAAAATCAATTCTAGAAGAGGTCGGTGGGATGGTGCCCCAACTTTCGCTCTGGTAACAAACCTTATGAGCTTTATTTCATCCAATGAATATGGTAAAGGTTAGGGTAAGGATCAGTTATAGTGTTTGGTACAGGGTTGAAGTTATGAATTTAGTTACAGTAGGGTAATGACTGCAGAACAATGTTTGTCAGAGCTTCAGAGCTTCAGAGCTTCATGGTGCAGCACCTACGTGCTCAGAAGCAATGGGCTCAGAAGCAATGGGCTCAGAAGAGCTACTCTGGTAGATTGGTCGGTAGCTGGAAGCCTGCAGGTGCCAAGGTTGAATTTGTCTGGGATCGCGTTCGACAGAGGGATGGGAACCGCAGTGTAAACCAGTCTGTGGAAATCCAATCTCTGGACCACACTTTGAGAGGGTTGCACAAGGTTACGGTGCTGCCGGCTCCGGTGGCCTAACCTGAAAGAGATCTGGTTGGAAGACTAATCTAATTATACTATGAAACCAGGCCTATAGTCTCCTGTTCCCAGACTCTGAGGTTGGAAGTAGTGATTGCGAATTTAGGATCATGAGCGAGATTATGGCACTTCATCTTGCTGGGATCGGGGTTGGAAAGGGTGGTACATGGGTTGGTGGTGGTGAAGTGCAATGAATCGGTTGGGGCCAAAAGTCAGAGATGACCAAATGAATGCTATAATATAAATAATAATATCAGAAAATATACAGCGCATAATATATCGCTTTGCGCTTAACAAAGCAAAAGAACAAACTTTTATGTTATCCGACATTTGAAATGGCTATACTGAATAATGAAAGGAAAATAATGATGACAAGATTGCGCTTAACATCTCCTCTGTTAAAGAAGAATCAAACCTATCCACCATCATGTCACTATACTGCTCATAACTACAATTTTTAAACTACTGAATTCTTCAAAACTGCATTTGTTCTTTGAAAGCTGTCTTCAGGTTATCATCACTCAAAAATAACTCCGTAACTTTTGATGTAATGATCCATATTTCTTTGCAGTTTGGTAATTTTCAAACATATCCTCGCCTTGTTTCTATATCTTGAAATATGATACTCAACCACCGCGGAACAGGCGCAATCCAGCCCATGCGAGGGGGTACTACTGTTTGCGCAGACAAAACTCGCCACCGAGTCTTCCGTTACGTTTGCGAACGAGACGGGAGGAGAGAAACGGATGCCCTCTTGAACAAACATCGCCGAGCCTCTGTTGTTCAAACTCAGGTCTGCTTGGTTTGTACGGCGGGGAGTTCATGCGACATTCATGTTCGTTCGTGGTTTGTATGGTCAAGGAAATAGAAGGGCCCATTGATTGGAGTAACAGCAAAGTGGACCACGATTGGAAGGACAAGCGGAAGAGAGGGAAGAAACTGACAGCAGGGGAAATGTGCTTGGAGAGTAGGAGAGAGAAAAGGGAGATAGAGGGGGGGGGGGGGGTGGAGGGACATAGACGAAGACAGAAGATAGAGAGAGAAAGAGAGAAAGAGAGGCATAGATACAATGAGAGACAAAGAGGGGGCATGGTAAAGAGAAAGACAAGAAAAGAGAAAAGACAACCTAAGATAGAAAGAGATTTAGACAGGTTCAGAAAGAGAGAGAGAGAGAGAGAGAGAAAGAGGGAGAGGGAGAAAGAGAGAGAATAAAGACATGTACCAACCGAACGCTATCAGCTCTAAAGATTGTCAAAGACTCACCAGGCATAGCAACAAGCAAGGCATTCAACCCTACCTCTAATGGTGTGCCAAGGTAGCAGAATGAAGATTTTTTAAAAGAGATAAAGAAGAAAAAGAGATATAGAGAGAGAGGAAGAGTGAGATAGGGTTGCAAGAATGGGGACTACAAGGGGAAAAGAAACATACCTAAGTCAACAGATCTAGAAACAAAGTCTAGATGACATAAAAAGCAACGTATTGGCTCACTTGGCGTCAGTCAGTTTACTGTTCGAGTAAAGCCCTCGAGGGACTCGATCAGAGCGCATCTTCCCTAAAATGTTTTACTTGCATTGAAGAGGCGATTAATGGAGGGTGAAGGCATGTATCTCACACAAGATCACTTGATACTCGTTGTGCTTATCTTTAGTTCCATGCTCATCCCATCCTCGGTCAAAAAACTGGACACGTTTTAGTTTCCTATTTTGTAGCCCAATGTTCCCAATTTGTTCCCCTCCACCGCAGACTTGAAGATATCGGCAGGGGTACTAAATGGCAGAGGCTCCTATATCCAAGATAGTTCTATTCACCGTCACAAACAACCCCACATAATTCTTAGATGAAGATCTACTCATCTTCGTTGCCACTGTTGAGACTTTAATAGTGCATACATCTCTTAAAATAACTCCAAATGCTCTACATTAAACTTCATGAAAGATACTATAGAGAAAAAAAAACTCTAAACATGGACGAATCCTAGAATAGTTTCTTGCCATTTCATGTTTTGCGTTGAAAAGTTTACCATTTATTTGATTAGTGATATGTGAAGGTCTCTCTCATTCAATTTGTTATGCACATGAACAACATGCGATCAAATCACCAAGGTTTGAATAATGACAGGTTAATCAAATTACATCCTAATTAATAAAAAGTGTAAGTGTAAGAGAGTCATATACGTAGAGGGATTGGTAGGACAATAGGAAGGCATAATAAATGAGATTAAAAAGTAGAGAAATGGAGAGGAAAGGATGATGTAGAAAGAGGGTGAGTTACAGAACCCCATCCTCTTAAACAACATTATTATTACAACAGAGCAAAGTACTCATCTATCTTCCAATTCTTCAAATGTCTTTCTCAATCAGACTAACAAATACAGCGCAATTCTCCTTATGTACCTGCTCCGCAAACATCTCTATGTTTCCCCGTCCTCACGGGCGGCGTGAGGATATTTATAGATTGGTAAAAATGCAGTCATGTCACGGTGGCGCTGTAAGACTACACTCACATTCTGAAGGCCAGGTGCCATTAGGCCTCCCTGTCTCTCTCTTTACTAAAATCCAAACTGTTCATGGTTGGCACATCTTAACTTATGCATAGTGTGCACTTGAGAGGTCACAGCTAATCAGCAAGAATAAAAGTGGGGAGAAGGGTGACGAGAGGCGCGATGACTACGAGAGCTCTACGTCAACCTTGTCGTTATTAGCAAAATTTATTATCTTAACTAGTCTTCCCAGAGCCAGAAAGGTGCCCGTTCTATGTTTGATGATATGAATTAAGGCCCTTCTGCTTCTCACAGCCAGACTAATCTCATAACACTTTCCCTCCTGTTAACATTGCTGAAATGGCTAAAAGAACAAGTATTTTCTACTTTCATCTTCTGTTGCTGATTTGCAGTTTTGTTGGAATTGCATCTCAACCCACTACACTGATAGGAGTAATTTACTCCATGACATGTCTCAACTGTTAGCTAAAAAACTACCCCTCCCTCCACCTCCCTCCCCCCCCCCCAACAAAAATGTATACTCATTATCAGCATCATGACTCTATAGCCCATGCAGGTCTATGCTGCAGCTGCACTGTCTAACAAAGTAACAGACAAACTTGCCATCTTTTCATATAGTCATTGGATGATAAAAAATCAAACCTGAAGATCTTTCGTAAAGTATCAGACTCCAATATTATTCCTTGTCCCAGGGCTACAGGATTACCTTCTGAAATGACGGAGAAGATGACTGAAATACGAGTAAGCGAAGGGCACGAACAGGGTGGGGGCATTGTAAAAGCCCTCTGCATATATTCTAATATTCGATCCCCGCTGTGAAATGCATGTGGCCGGCAGAGGGTATTCCGCTGCTGGCAACGTGGAGAGCACATTATTCAGAACATATTCCCTCTTGGAAGACTGAGGGTATTCTCAGAGGCACGTGAATGACCTACAGTAGAATGTTCTCTTTCAAAACTCATGTTGTTTTCATACTGCATTTCTTTTACAGCGTCTTTCATGGAACTATGAATATTACAGCATTCACACTTTTAAGAAAGAAAAAAACAGAAGAATGAGCTCTAGGAATAGGATACTTCCTTGCTGGGTTTAATATCTGCACATTTGCACAAAATTCTGGCATAAGAATTGCCTACATTAAAGATATTGATATTTTGGGGAAGATAGGATAATGTTACAGAAACTCTAAATGTATACTGCGTCATGTTAGCATGTCTAGGACCTGAATAGATAGACCACCTGACTACAATGACTTTATTTTAAATTTCTCGAGACCAGTTTCTTGCTGAGCCATCTATTCAAAGGAACCACCTGCTTTTAAAGATCACCTCCCTTGTTTCCCTTATACAGTCTTAATATACACATTTCACTGTGTTAGAAAGAAAGAGTAATACAAATTCTTGGAAATCATTTATTAGTTTGTAACAAACACAAAGAAAACGAATCAGAGCTTGTGTTTGTCAAGTACTCCACCTATCTACATGTGCCTACATCACGTAATCTTGGGGAAGGAGAGGGAAAAAAAAAATCTCACCCATTAAGAAAACATTTGTTTTGTGTGACTAGCTAGGCAGACACCCCAAAGTGCGTCGTAAGTGGCACGTAGGAAAGTGCCCCTAAATCTATATTCAACAGGAAAAGAAGCGGAGGAGTGAAGAAGGTTTATTACGTGGCTAAATAAATTAAAAAGCTTAAAGGTATAGCTATGCCATGGACAATGAGAGAATAGAAAGAAGTGCAAGGGATTCGGACTGCATAGAGCTTGAGGTTATCAATAGTCGAGAGTGAAATGTCTCTAGCATGTTCACTTGATATTGTACAGGATTGAAAAAGGTGACTTTCAATAGTTAGCAAACCAAATATTACAAATAAAAGAAGATATACAGATTCATAGGGAATAATGAACATACAAACGGAAAAGACGTTAGAACAAAAAATATGGAAAGGCAATAGAAGAGATAAAAGCAAAAAGGAAAGGGAATAACTACAGACTGAAGTAATTCATGAACATCAAATCACACACCATAGCAAGATAGTCTGTGATGTAGAAGCAGACAGCTAGCTCTGGAGTGTGGGGGCCCACTTTGGCATGGATAAGCCGACTCTATCGTCATGGCAACATCATCCCCGAACCGGCCACGTGCATCCCGGGGTAGGATGGCTAGCATCACCTGTCCCGCAACTGTATCGGATGTTGCCGATCGGGGAGCAGAACAAGATGCTGGCAAGGATGGGTTTTAACCACCATCACATCCCAAAGCTTTAAAAAAACAACAGTGCCTCCTATACCCCTCCCTGTAACTCCATGTGTATAATCTCATATTGTCCACTGGGAGACAGAAGGGCATTAGGCAAATGTAAAAACTATGTGTAGTATACAGTGTTTATGTCCTCTATTATTGTGTAGGCTTTGAAGAGCCAAAAGGCCCTAACTCTCATTCTCTTATGAAGAATCAATGCATATATGTAGAGGTGCTGTGGTTGGAATTAATTATGCTCCCCATGCAGAGAGTCGAGAATGTGCATACATTGTGTGAGGGCAAGCCTGAATCCGATGAACTGGGTAATATTGTGCCTGTAAAGCACTTTGTAACTGCAAGGTAAAGGCGCTATATCAAATATCTTTTGGATTGGATTGGAGACATCATTATCATTATTATTCTAACATTGATCTGAAATTCAAAGTAGAGGAACAACATCAGTAATGGTGGAAGAAAGAAAGTGATCGTTTCCCCCCTCAAACCTATTATACCAGAAGTAAGCCAACCATCATATTATCGGCCTATAAACCTTAAATATATTGGAAACAAAGAGAACATGTGTAAAGTTGTTGTGTAGTTTCACTGCTGCGGAAAATTTTAAGAAACACAGTTATTGTCTCCTTGCAGGCTATTACAGAACTGTTCACACCGTTGTTCGGTAATCGCATGCCCCCTATTCTTTTCCCCGCCTCACATTGTTCATCAGACCACAGCTATGCAAATAAAAGCCATGGGGAAACAAGAAAGGTGCGTGATATACCTTTTGATGAAAGTACAACGTTGGGTCATCCATTGAAAAAATGCCTCTGATGACCCTGAAATGTGCTTGCAATTAGCAAATTCACCTAAATGTAATATGCCGACTTATATAGTCAAGATTAGTACAGCTCTGCTGGGAGGAAGTTCACACGTGGGAAATAGTTGGTGGACAAACTTCCATGAATGATGTTAATTATTTAATAGGTTGAAGAAAATCTTAATTCCCACATTCATTTTTAATTATAAAATGCAAATATAGAAACACGCTATTTCACGAGTGGCTCATGTTGATGTATGCCTTAAATCATAAGGAAAGAAAGTTACTTCAAACATTGTTGATTACAAAGACTGTTATATCTAAACATTAGTACAACTTAAATGCAGAAGATAATTCGCCCAAATCATAGGCAACAAAAGAAAGCCAGTAAAGCATCAGGTAAAGGACCCAACGAAATATAATTTTGTCTTACATGTGAAAAGTAGCCACTTAATAGCTATATTATCTCCTTATCTTTGTTTTTGATCTTGTGTTTCATTTTGAATCAGATTTCATAATTTCATAATAGTGTTTCATTCCATAGCTTTTGGGAAAGGACAGGGAAGTTACATTGGTACAAGCAATGACGTATGAACGGGAAAGCAACAGAAAAGGAAAATTGAGAGAATTCATCCTTGATCTCTGCAGTCTAGTACTTCTAGGTCATCTGTTTAATTACAAGATTCACACATTGTTAATCCCACTTAATACAGGTGCCTTTGACAGCATTTCGCTCAGTTAAATTTGTGAGTCATCATAAACTTTAATAAATTTAGAAATATATAAATTTTTGTTGTTGTTGAATTAAAAAAAATGAACGAATTAGCAGACGCAGAGACAGCCGCAAGGTCGCTGTGAAAAAATGCCCCAATTTTGCTTTGATATCAATATTACTTTAAAATGATGTTTTGTACATACACAGAAACATCCAGAGAATAATTTTGATAACATAAGTATGCATATGTGCTGCATGGATTATAAATTAATTTTCATGGAGAAAAAAAAGGGACAGAACAAAAAAGTAAACAACAACCAGCAGGGTAACACAAAAGAGAAAGATAAAGAGGATATCATCTCCTGAGAGTAAGAAGGGCGTTCACTTCTAGCTCCAAACAACTGATGTTGCGTTTCTTTCTTCTTTGTTTTTTCCTTCTTTTTTTTCTCCTCTTCTAATTGTAACTTTATTTAGTTCAGGAGTGGGAGGCCTAATAACACTTGCGAACGCTGTACATCTATCAATAGACTAAAATAACATTCGCATTGAGAGCGTTATCAAACAAAGTTATCAGATTTCTCATTAAATTGAACATTCATTCTTCTTCGCGGTACGAGGGGTGGTAGAAGATCATACGTATCTCTTCCTATTTGCACATTACATATCAGTTGAAGGTAGAGTACTCTGAATTTCCATTTTTTTTCTAAGAATCTAACGCTAGGTAAATATTCTTTTAAAAAAATGATGGCAAATTCAGAATATGTATTTCTAAGACCGTCAAAGTAAGAGGCAGCATTGTTTTACTAGTAACATATCCTTCTCTCTCTTTGCTCAACACGAAACTGATATTTGATATTGCGACGACTTTGGCGTCTTTAAATTGCAAACCCTTACTGTAGTTTGATATTGTATATTAGATATCATTACACAAATATATCAGCTACCGATCCACTTAGAAGTATATAAATATCATAAGTGTACAAATATCACACTGGCTGGGGTTCTTAAATGAAGTTTGTTTAAGCTTTTGTTCTGGTCTTTGAGTCCTTGGACAAAATACAGAATAATCTTTTTGAATGAAACTGTTGGCATTGAAGGGAATATGAAGAAGGTGGTCTATAAGAGGATATCAGATGAGATTAGGGGACAGTTTTTCATTTTATCCAGGTGAAAAGTATGACAGACAATTCTTTGGGCGATACAAAGCTTCCGCAAACTTCTTGGGCAGCCCATGAAATATCCCTGAGTATTAATGGCAGGTGTGTTTGCATATACTAGAAAAGAGACGTTAATAAACCCTTTAAAAATCAAGCCTAAGATATCACGGACTGGAAACAATGGGAATGTGTGCTATACCAAATCAAATTTATTTGATGGGTTAAAAAGAGGATAAGATGAAGATGATCCTTTCTACGTGGATTAATTGATCTGCATAGAGATTAAATTACTGGGAGGCACTAGAGGAGGAATTATCTTAAAAAGGACTTTAATAATTCAATATTGAAAATAAACATTAGGTTAAATGTATGTATGCTCCAGCGGCAAGTAATCTGATCTTCAATTTATTGAGGTTTAGGCTTAGAGTTAGGATTGCTAACTGCCAATGCCGCATTGGATTAGGCTTAGGGTTAGGGTTATTAAAGGTTAGGTAGTGTTAGGTCCTGGGCTGATCTTTGAATTTCAGTAAGTATAGGATTTTGACCAGGAAACAATTGATGTCTGAATATGTGTCAAACAACCAAAATAAGGTAAGTCAAAGTCAAAGCTGCGAGGGGAAAACATGACAGGATGCTATTTTTATCGGATGTTTATGAAGATGATTGACAGGCAAGATTGTGCACATGCTACAATACCTAGTACTTTGGTATCTCCAATGTCAATTTGTGTTCATTAATCCTTTAATGTACTTAGAAATGAAATGAATGTGCAAATGGACAATTATATATGCATCAATCAAGTTATCTAATGGGACAAATAAATGAGTACTCTATGTCTCATTAATTAATCATTCTCTCACACATCCATCATCTAATATGCATGAAGCCACTAGCATGATAAGAATAACCAGTCTGCTTAGAGACAGAAGGGTGTTAAATCATATGTATACTTTAACACCCTTTCAAAAATACAATGTACTTTAATACCTTTCTCCCTCTTAATGGCAGATAGCAAAATTACACAAGCACACAAAAAAGGCAGATGACTATAGAGTAATACTTCCTCTTAAATTATCGAGCTTTACTGCTGATATTTCTGACAAAGTAAATATTGGCACCGGCCTGTCATTGGTCATGGCCATGTCAACTCAATTTAGACGTGAACCATCGGATGCATTTGTTAGGTCATGCCATGACACAGCCAAGGAAAGGTGTCAGGTCATTGGCGAATAATTTGCTATTAGTCGACACTTTCCCCGAGCTCGATTTGACTGACGGGGATGCAAGGTGAAGGTGGTTGTGAATCATCAAAATGAAAAAGGAAAAATTGAAAAGAGGTATGAGGTATGAAATGAAGTAAAGGGGATATGAGTGAATGTGGGTAATAGGGTGAAAAGGTGAAAAGGAATAAAGGTTGGTAAGGTGTCGGGGCGCAACCCCCCCCCCCCCCCCCCCCCATGTAATGCAGACCATGCTATTCTCACTTCTTTTATTGATGAGTATTAGGAGGCATAGGGGCTCAAAAATATAATGGTTGAACATTTTAAGTCAAGATGGTGAAGATCATTACTGAGTAGCTCAAAGTTTTACTCTTACTACAGTCACACCTGTCTATAAACAATATTAAAGTGGTCTTTGTAGACAGGTTTCTTTAGTACATGTTTCAATGAGAAACCATTTTCAAGGGAAACAAAAAATGTGGTCTTTGTAGACAGGTGGTCACTACAGCAGGTTTGACTGTATCACTATAAATCATGTAAATCATGAAAATCAGTATTGATTTTATTATTTACGATATAAATCTACGTATCTACCTATTCTACTTTGCTATTGTTGCACCTCAACATTGCATAACCGAAACTTAAAACACATCGCCAAATTGCTCATACCCCCCCGCCCAAAGGCGCCCTCCGTGACCCTTGCGTCCGAGCGCCGCCAACGTAACCTCTTCCTCTTATCACGAGTTCCCTAGGATACACCTTGGTAAAGGCGCTGGGGATGGAGGGAGGGAAAATAGGTAGATACGTAGATTTATATCGTAAATAATAAAATCAATACTGATTTTCATGATTTACATCAATAAATCAACGTATCTACCTATTCTACTTTGCTAAAGACCAGCACAGATTAATGCCGGGTGGTAAAAACCAAGCAAACTTATCAATTCAAATGAGAAATAGACGACGAAGCCGCCTTCAGAGAAGCGACCACAAAGGCTCGTTCGCCCGCGGGCACATCTTTGAGGTAAAAAACAGAAAAAGAACTTGGAGACTTCCAAAAAGCTGCTTTACAGATATCTTGAACTGAAACTCCGATGAAAAGAGCCCAAGACGTACTGACACTGTGAGTATCATGGGCACGAGGAGCCCTGCCAGGCGTCAAGGCCTCAGGACCCGCAGCCTTGATAGCCAAGACTAACCACCTGGAGATCGTATCCCGAGATGCCGCCGAAAGTGGCTCTCGAGAAACCAGAAAGAGCTGATCCGACTTGCGAAAAGGCTTCGTCTTGTAAAGATACCATTTGAGGGCGCGAAAGGGACACCACAGTCCGTCCCTGAAGACCGAAGAAAAATCCGACAAGGGATGAAGCACCACTTCCACTGAACCCGACGTGTCAGACTGATTCTAAGCAATAAAAGAAGCCTTGGGAATCAAACGAACCCCACGTCCTTCCCAGCGGATATGCCCAGGGGCAGCCGAAAGGGTATGAAGTGAGCTCCTACGCTGACCAGAAGTGATTACCATGAGAAAAACCGTCTTGACCGTAGTAAGCAGAAGCGTCGCAGAACACAGCGGTTCGAAGGGAGTGCCAAAACCTTGGATAAACTCCACACTGGTGTCAGAGGTCTGAAGAAGGGCCTCTTAAGGAAGAAAGACTTCAAAAGAGCCGCTAGCTGAGGAGCAGAAGAAACCGAAGATAGCAGACCGATAGCCACAAATCGTTGACAGAGCTCTCCCCTTGTCATACAAAGAGCTCAGAAAGTCAGCAATAGAAGGTAAAGACGCCTCTCTAGGGGCGACGCCCACCTCCTCACACCAAGTGTGAAAAGCATCCAACCAGGAGTTGTAAACCGTCCTGGTCGACTCTCGTCTACTCTGGACTAGAAATTGTACAGCACGTTCGGAGAAACCTGACGAACAAGCCCCCTTCCCGAAAACCGCCAAGCGGTCAGACGGAGGATTTCCGGTCGCTGGTGTAGAATACCAGACAGAGGTTGCGACACCAGATCCGGATGACACGGCAACGACCACGGAGCCCCCACCAGGAGGGTCAGGAGGTCCTGAAACCACGACCTCGCCGGCCACCAAGGAGCTATGAGAATCATCATCGCTTGATCTTCCCTGATCTTCCAGAGCACATGGGGAAACAACGCGAACGGGGGAAAGGCGTAAGCCCTCCATCCCTCCACGGGATCGCAAAAGCGTCCAGAGCAAAAGCTCCTGGTTCCCAGACTCTCGAGAATATCGAGGAAAACGATGGTTGAGCGAAGTTGCGAAGAGATCGATGTCGAGAACACCGAACACTCTCCCCAGTTGCCTGAAGACAGTCGGAGGCAGAGTCCACTCTGAGGGAAGGCACTTGCCTCGGGAGAGAAAGTCCGCTAAGATATTCTCTTCGCCCGGGATATGTGATGCAATCGGGAACACCCTCGTCCCCTTGCACCACGCCCAGAGTCGAGAGGCCAACTCGTTCAGAGCCACAGAATGAGTGCCTCCCTGTCTGTTGATGTACGCCATCACCGATACGTTGTCCGTAAGAAACAGAACCGAACAACCCACCAGACGAGCACGGAAGTGACGAAGCGAAGCAAACACTCCCATGAGTTCCAACACATTGATGTGGAGCAGAAAGTCCAGATGACTCCAGTCTCCTGAAATCATTGACCCCTGGCAATGACCTCCCCAAACCAACAGCGACGCGTCCGTGGTGACGGTCACAGAAGGGAGAGGAACTCGGCAGCGTTTGCCCTGAAGGAAGAAGGAACGACGAAGCCAAGGACCTAGAAGACCCTTGACTCCGGACAACAGGGAGATCCACGACAATAAAAGAACTCACGCTCGGCTGATAAAACTCCAACAGAAAGAGTTGGAAGGGACTCATCAAAAGTCGACAATCTGGAAGCATGCCGACTAGACTGGAGAGAAACCCTAGCCACTGAAGCCAACACTCGGCTTTCACCCGACGTGCACAACTCAGAGACCGAGCAGTCCTGACTATCGTCTCGACCCTGTCGAGCCTGGGACGAGCCAGCTGATGACGAATGTCCAGCTGAGCACCTAGGTAAGACGGCGTGCGAGCCGGAACGAATTCTGATTTCTCACAAAATATGCGAAATCCGAGATCTTGAGTCGTGCTGATCAGAATCTGCATATGATCCAAAAGCATGACTGACGCCACGACTCTCGTGAAAATCCGAGGAGCAGGGCGCAAACCGAACAGGAGCGCTCTGTAACGGTAGAATTTGCCCAGGAAGGCAAAAACCCCACAAGATCCCGCGACCGCGGATGTATCGGCACATGAAAATAAGCGTCGCGAAGATCCAAAGAAACCGCGACGTCTGCGGGATTCAATGAAGAAAGGATGGTTGCCAGATGATCCATTCGGAAAAGAACCTTTCCCAAATGAAGGTTAAACCGCTTCACGTTGAGAATCATTCTTAAAGAACCCGAGCACTTGGGAATCACGAACACCGGCGACAAACAAAGACATGGGTGATCGTCTACTTCCTCTATTGCCCCCTTCTCTAACAGAGACACGAAATCGGAGGAAAAGTGACTCTGAAAAAGAGGGGACATGATCGGAGAGCGGCTCCGGAGGACGCCATTCGGAAGAGGTTCCACAAAATCTATGAAGAACCCTTCTCGTACCACCGACAGAACAAATGCGTCGCTGGTGATCTTCTCCCACACCGGGAGAAATCTCTGGAGCCGCCCGCCGACCTAAGACCCAAGCACTCGGGGGAAGCCATCACTAGAAAATGACTTCCCACCCCACGAAAGGGAGTCCGGGAAGATAGAAGAATCACGGTAAGAAGAAACTCGAGACGAAGGACGACCACGATCCTGGTATTCCTCCTCGGCCGGGTACCAGTCCTGAGGGCGGCCCTTAGACTGGCCGACGTTCTTACGAAAAGAACCCGAAATCTTCAAACTTTTCTTACGAGGTCTGGAGGAAGGAACCGGTTCTTGGACATCGCGAAAAGCAACGGACAGGTCTCGAGCCTGCTTCTCACCATCAATCTCGGCTTGCAGTAGAGTAGTGAAACTATCTCCACAAAGGCGGGGGCTGGCCACTGGAATCTGCGGAAGCAGTCCTGGAATTTGATGCGGTCGAATGCCCAAATAAGTGAGCACAGCCTCCCGACGATACTTCTCGATGGAATGCGAAGTCACCGCAAGCCGTGAGAAAAGATCAAACAACAAATTGTCACTTTTATCAAAAGGACCACGAGTCCCAAACTTCTTCCCCAAACGACTGGCCACCGCCACAAGTTTGGGAGAAACCCGTTTAGGACACAAATACAAATCCGCATTCTGAGGAACGAAAGCGTACTTGTCCACCTGCCGCTTAAGAAATCCCGTCGATGACGACAAGTCTTCTGCGGCATTCACAAATTCTTCTTTGTGTAGAACAGGAAGAAACAGTCCCTGAAACGCTGAAGAGTCCGATTTAGAAGACAGGAAGCCCCGCCGATAACTCCGGGACGACACAAGAATCGGGCACATATTTGTGAAACAAGGCTAACGAATCCGCGCCAGAGACACAAACTGAAGTAGACGCATCATCCCCCGCAACTGAACCAGACGACTGAGCGATGGAACCAGTGTCCCAACGATCAACCGAGCCCCCCCTATCTTGACCAGATAAACAGGGACGATCCCCGCCTCTCGGAGCGCCCAACGAAGCGTGAGGCGGAGAAGCAAAAAAGAGAGGACCCCGGCTGAATACGACAACTCGAAACCCGCACCGACGACTGCTCAGGCGAGATCGATGCATCTTCGGAAAACTCCGAAAATAAATCAACCGCGATCGGATCCGAAAGTGAAGTAGGACGAACCGGAGGAGCCGACTCGGGCACCGAAGATCGAAAAGCGACAGCAAAAGCCCGCATCCAATCCGAAAATTCCGGCGGGGGTGGAGGCACCGACGAAGGGAGAGAAGCCACCAAAGGCGGACCCCGAGGAACCGCAAACGGTGCCATAAAATCAGAGCGCGGATTCTTCGAAGGATAAACAAAATCCGAGGAAGAACCGGCCACCGCGTCCCGGGAACCCCGCCTCTTACGAGACGTAGCGGTAACGGAAAAGGCCGAAGAAACGGGACGGTTATCCGATAAAGGTCCGACGGTAGGAGTTCCCCGCAAACCGAATCGGGAAAACGGAACACGCACCGACGGAGAGGCGCGGTTAGTTGAAGCCCCAGGATCCGACTCGGATGCACGGGTATCCGGACCGAAATCCGGAACCGGCAAATCCGACAAAGGGACAGAAGAACCGAACGGAGACCGGTTCAAGTCCGGATCCACAGAAGCAACCCGAATATCCGTCGATGGATTTGTGCACCGACCAAACAAAAGAACCGACGGAACAATTGTTGGCGGTGCAGAACTAAGGCCCGTTCCACCCAGGATAAGAACCCTGGGTTTCCGGGAACCGTATTGAGGGGCGACGTATCGCCTTGCTCAACCATTCTCCTGGGCTTCCCTTGCCCGCATAAACGTCCACTGACGTTCGCATCCCCGGGGTTTGCGGTGTCACCACCGCTCCCGAGGGGCGTAACTAACGAAGACTTATAACTGGAATCCTTCGTCTTCGTACCTGTCAATGGATTTGTGCACCGACCAAACAAAAGAACCGACGGAACAATTGTTGGCGGTGCAGAACTAAGGCCCGTTCCACCCAGGATAAGAACCCTGGGTTTCCGGGAACCGTATTGAGGGGCGACGTATCGCCTTGCTCAACCATTCTCCTGGGCTTCCCTTGCCCGCATAAACGTCCACTGACGTTCGCATCCCCGGGGTTTGCGGTGTCACCACCGCTCCCGAGGGGCGTACTTATTAATAGAATCCTTCGTCTTCTTTCTCGCGACAGAACTTGATTTCTTCTTCGTGAAACCTGCTAAGAGAAAATAAGAACTGCGAGACATATTATAACCTGCGGGAAAGAAAATTAAACAAAGGGTACGAGCAATTATCAACAAGAATTAAATAAACTACCAGTGACTAAAACACCCCACCGACTACCCCCGCACGCACCCGAGGCCTCGGAGGAGTGAGGACAGGCAAACACGAAAGCGGAAACGTAACAGTAGTCGGCAAGAAAACGTTCTAGAATACTGATAAATAAATAAATTCACGGAGTGAAACTACTCTCTAACGAACAGGAAATCGTAGAGAATATTATAAAAGGCGAAAATGCGAACCAAAAAGTGACTAAAAGAGGAAAAACTCTTCAACTTTTGGGAGCGATTTTTAGTGTAACTTATCCGTTCGGATGCGAAGAGATAAGAGGAAGAGGTTACGTTGGCGGCGCTCGGACGCAAGGGTCACGGAGGGCGCCTTTGGGCGGGGGGGTATGAGCAATTTGGCGATGTGTTTTAAGTTTCGGTTATGCAATGTTGAGGTGCAACAATAGCAAAGTAGAATAGGTAGATACGTTGATTTATTGATGTAAATAATCAAGCAAAGGCTTATACACGAACAGTAAAAAGTACAGAAACATTACCTTACAAAGGAAGAAACAAGATGTGTAGATTTACATGCTTTCTTCTTCCAGTGTAAGTGCTGCTTCAAGGTGATGAAGATAAACGCACTGATGGTGTATGTATACTGATTTGTGCATTGATTGTGTGTGTATATTCTCACCATTCAGCAAATTTTCATAGATAAAATGTTGTGCTCCTCTAAAAACTGGAGCAATTTCCAAATCAGCATAAGATATGAATTTAGAACATGAAAATTTAAAGATAGATCTTAACACTGCCTACTCTTCAGTAGAGAAAGAAACCAGCCTCTTGACCTTATTATTCCTAGCATTGAGTAAATTTGTACCAAAAAATGGAATTATTAATTGCTCCATTTCACCTTTATATATATCTTTTCCAGTGTTCTTGTTCTCTTTTACTAATTGCCTGACGCAGATGGTAAATGGGTGAAATTAATTGAGGTGCCGCTACAATAATTTCCCAGGAAACAGTATTATGTTTGTTTAAAGAACTAGATGAGCTGTTTTACTGATCGTAGGTTATGGGTCACCTCTCATCATCAATTATGGATAGGGACAAAGTATCTCTCACTTACTCTGTCAAGGTTAGTGTACTAGTTCACACTTGAGGAACCATCAAGGTCAAAGAAACGGGCAAGCAGCCACCTGCTTTCCTCCCAAAGAACCCCTCCTCTCCCCCCCCCCCTCTCTCTCTCTCTCCTCTCTCTCCTCTCTCTCTCTCTCTCTCCCCCCATCCCCCCTCTCTCTCTCCCTCTCTCTCCCTCTCTCTCTCTCCTTCTCTCTCTCTCTATATATATCTCTATCTCTCCCTCTCTCCTTTCTCCATTGGGTTCTTGCATTTATCTAGATTGTAGATATTCAGCTGTGCACGGGACGAGACAAGGAGGCGCCGCCGACAATTAGGCCCAATCTGGGATAGGGGGAGCGCGGGTCGTGGAACACGGGTTCAACCCGGTTTAAAGCTAGGTCGATGCCCAGGTGGACAGGACATGGGTGATGGGATTGGAAGAGATGGGTTACGCGCGCGCGACACAAAGCCAGGTGTGAATGATACCGCCGATCATTTCCATGGGCAAACGGCCAGGGGCAATGTTTTAACCATGTTACCCAACCAATCGATTGCTCATCAACAAAAATCTAAGACTACACCGAAGAGCAACATCCACGGGCTAACCTTGAAATGTGCTAACTGCGGAGAAACAGTTCCGAGATAATCCGATTATCGCGATCATCAGGGACACCTCGTGGGACTGTTGCAGCATGTACCGTCATCGCTTCACTGAGTACCTGGGACACTCCAACAGGTGATTAGACACCCTAGGACATAGTATCACTACAAGAATAACAGTTTAGACAATGAATTAGCAGGAACCCTAAGAACAGGTGTGGAGCCATGCCAAAGACATCTCCTCCCATGTGCTATGAATGTTGGTCTGATCTGGATTGACAGCGCAAGTTCAAATGAAAGTGGGTTATAAGACATTTAGTGTTCTCTAACCTCTTGTTCGGTGTTCGATAGATCGCTTGATAGGGGCACATTAAGCTGATGTGATATCGTTTGTCCTTGCCCTTGCATGTCATCCAAATGGTAAAATATTCTTTTAAAGCCTGTCTGTACTAGTTTAGCCAGGGGGATTAGACCTCCCTGCAAGGTTACTGACAGGTGGTTATCTCATCAAGTTAGCTCTCAATTAACATAAGAAAAAGAGGATCCTGGGGGACCAACAGGCACCGATTAGGCATTGTTTGCTATATATAGAGGGCGCAAGTAGCTATAAGTAGCTATAAGTAGTGCAGTGGGGCTTTAAACTGCCCTATTACACAACTATACTTCTGTATTATCACATTATTAAAGAGAAGTGATGATGAATTGGGTCTGGAGTATACACTGGCTACATAACCCCTAACTGATTGAAGTGTACCAGCTAGTCAGCATATACCATACTCTAGTTAGCCCAATATATATTTTGAAGGTACCATCAACTTGTGAAATCATATGTGAAAATAGTATATGCCCCAAAATCATGAGAAGCAAAGACATATGGATACTGCTAATCACATGTAATTTCTTTCAAATTTCTTGTATTCCAGGGGGGAACAATTTTGCATTTATTCAAAACAAGGTAAGAAAAGAAAACTTAAATTATTCAAATTGAATTTCAATTTTCCTTAACCAAGTGTCAATCAGTGTTTCTTGAAAACTCTAAGAGAGATTTTTTTAAATCTTCTAAAATCAGTCTAAGACAAAGTGATCAATGATCCACAAATTTTCATGAACATGCTAGAATGTTAAAACAGTTGAGGGGGGGGGGGCACTCCTCGAGCCTAGGAGCTACACTTTCCCAGTCATCAATCATATAGAGACAAATAATCCTCAATTCATTGGAACATTAATCATTTCACATCATGCACTTTACTGATACCTAACGGTTGAGTCACTTATAAATAGCACCATCGTATGAATAGGAGATGGCAATGAAAAACATTCTATTACAAATTAAAAATCATTACCTCCCCCATCTATTATAGCATTCAGCCAGAAATGCAATAACCAGAGAAAACGCTACCCCCCTCTTTTCAGAGGAATAACCCTTTTGAAATTCTATAGCTTTGCCATTTATCGATCTTCATAAATCCATGGCAATCATATGCGGAGGAGAGGATGAGCGCATGAATGCTCGCCTCGACGCCAGACCCACAGATAGGTGACAAATCAACAAGAGAGGGCACTATCACATTTCACACCGAGATAATCCAACTAACATTCTGGCCGCGCGAGTCCAAACTTGACAACCTTTGGCGATGCGTTGCAATATCATGTTTTTTCTGCCTTGACAGAGAAACAGGACGGTTTGGAAACCAACGATGGTCCAATATATCAGAGAGACGATCGATGCGTGTGCCAGAGGCTTTACATATCGCAAATCCTCATAAGAATGGAACAGTGGATGCTGGGAAGGACGTCACGAGAAGTAATGTGCACCCGTCCATACAGCCTCCCTAGAATATACAACTCTTTAGTTTCACACTAATGAGTTGCAGAGTGCATCTTATGAGTAAGAGCTGCAAACGCATGAACAATGCATTGCAGTCCTTCCCCATATATGAACAACCATGCAGTGTCTTAGAGATTGCTATTTATTATTCACATATATCTATTTTTTGTCTTTTCTACATTATCTACCTCCATCTCTTCACAATTATTGTCACTAACTGGAAAAAGTTGAATAGCAGAAGAACTTTCATGATAAAGCAAACTTATTAATGTAGCACTTAATAAATGCAACGATTGAAAAACTAAATATATGTATTACATTGTTATTCTGTTCTTTAATATATAGACAAACATTCTGTTTCTCTTCCAAGTATTATCCTTAGTTGTGAAATTTCCTTTTAAAATGGTATGTTGCCTTTATGCAAGTATTCAAAAGGTAAAAGAAAATTTTCTGCCTGTAGATAACAGTATAAATATTCCTTCAGCTTCTTGCTCATAAAATAAAGATGTTATGTCAGTTGTTTTGGGAAAGTGACGTGGTAGTTGAGATGCACTGTCAAACGACTCATTACTATGGCAACAGATGATGATCAGGAGACACTGGGGGTGCACATATACAAAGAGCGGTCCTTTGCACCCATGATAGTAAGCACGATTGGAGCATTACCAAGCAAAATACTGTCTCCACTGGGAATTATCAGCAAGAAAAAAATGTTCATTGCTGCATAAGATTTTTGTTGTAACATGAAAGAGGGAAACGTTTCTGGAGTAAAGAAGATAGAAGGAATGAGGATCAGGTTGTATAATATCAGCAAGACGTCTAAGATCAAAAGCAAATTAGAATTCACATCAGTTGTTGCATGTTTTTTTGGGGGAGGTAGAAATCGATGTAAGACGATCATCAATGGATGTTCGGAGAATTTAACATGAATAACAACACAAAAAACAACTGACGCAGAATGTACTGAAAACTCAGTTCATTGTCATCCAAAGGTTGATTCGGGTAGAATCTCATATTCTTCAAAGAAATCTACTTAAAACACAAAGTACATTCAACCTTCATTCTTACATCATGAACAAATAAAGAGCTAGACCTGCAGAAAACAAAATGAAGGAAAATGACAAAAACTATTACAAATATTAAGACAAAGAAATACATTCACACAAAAACTGCAAAAAATACTTAAAAAATACATCAATTCCCACGTCAGCTCAACAGTACTGAAAACTAAAGGATACACATTTGTAGGACATGTGAGAGCCACATACAATTAAGCAAGAAGACAAACAACAAATAAACACACACAAAAATGGGACAATAAAAGTATGCAATTAAGCGTACTAAATAGCATAAAAGATGACTTAACAAAACTTACCTGAGTGATCCAAAGTAGATGTAGAAGAAGCAGAAACATGAAAGATAAAAAAAAGAGAAGGATAAATAAAAATTAATCAATATATAAAAGCTAGACAAAATTTTTTGCAAATATGTTCAGAGAAAATCGCATTAAAACTTTGAACTTCATATCCAATGAAACACATACTTTCCCAATTTGTTTTGGATGTAAGAAAGTGAAAAACACTTCAACATTTACACTTCACAGTTCACACACAACAAATATGCTCATCACATTGTTTACTCCATAAAGCATTGATTGTATTTTTATGAAATTTTACATTTAGTATTACAATTTTCCAATGTGAAAGGAAAGGTAAAAAATACTTTTGTTTATTGCTTTAAATTTTTGTCACTGTCATTCAGCTTTCAAAACAAAAGTGACATAACAATTATGTAGAAACAACCAAAAACAACAACAACAATAATCAAACATACATTTTTTCAGAAGGATAACAAAAAACAGTTCTTTGTTCTCCCTTGTAGCAACAAAGAAAAGAAAGACGGAAGAGAGGGGGAGTTTAATAAACAAGTAAAAAGGAGGTGCACTTGGCTTGGCGAGTTCCTCTCTCGGTCGACATGAGCTTCATGAAATGACAATATCTCTCCTCATCTCAAAACATCATGCATCCCTAAAAAACACACTCCTCTCTGAAGTCCTTCTGACAGACTAGACGAGAAGAAACAGAAAGTTCTTCAGAAGAAAGCAAGGGAATAAGCTCCTGCAATCAAGGACATAGGGCATATCAGATAACATTATCTGAAGTAAGAATCCATTAGTCTTGAAACGCTAGAAACGCTAAAATTGTGAGATGAACAGAAAAATGGCCAGCACACTTCATCAACCTACTTTCCCCACCCTGAAAGAAAGTCATTTGAACATCAACAAATTACAGAGAAGGGTTCATGAAAATGTGCTGTGAAAAGCATTCGCATCATCAGTACATAAAAATCTCTTGTTTGGAGACCAAACTCATGATACAAGTGTTAAAACAAAAGAAATCCAAATTCCACAGATTCAAAGCAAAAATTACCAAACTCAAATCCATTTGATTCATACAATTACATGAATTTTTCACACCCTGATATAGGGATGAAAGAAAATTTAAGGGCTAATATATCAAGATAATATCAATTAATAGCTTAACCCTTTATTGACTTTGGTAGATAATGGAGCAAACAATACATTGCTATTGTCAACTTTTGTCACACACCGTATATGTATCATGTACTCATAAAGAGTTAAAATCTTTAGGAGGAAATTGAAATATTTAGTATCAAACTTTGTCAAAATTCTTCCCTTTCTCTTTCTTTTTCATTTAGAAATCAGCATCAGATGCATTATTCATCTTAGTCTGAAGCTCAACATTAAAGATTTACTAATTTGCTCAAAACTTCCTTCAAAATACCATCATTTCCAAATCTCTAGCTACGGAAATAGTATTTAATGTCATGAAGTTTATTTCTTGAAATTTTCTCCCCCTTCCCTTGATATTTTAAAAACAAACACACAGATTAAACAGAAAAGGATATCCAAGAATTCAGCAATTACAACAATTTATTGACCAGTTTACATTGAGTGTAATGTCAAGAAAGAGAGTGTACAACGGCTGGAGTTAAGATGGGCAGACCGTCTTAAGAAAGCAGCGATTACGGTGTTTGTCTGTTTACCCAGGGTCGAGCACTCCTTCCGTAGATCCGTTCCAACGCTTCCGATCCAACGATAAGCAATCTGTGCCTCTCGTGAACAAACGTTATTGCCAGAATGTCTCTTTTGCATCAGCAGGGGCGGCAAACAGGAGAAGGCGTTTCGCTCTGACCACACTTTCTGTTTACTCATTTTGTCAACTACACATGCCATGGGAGTTAGTGGTGCTGACAGAATGGAGTTTGGTTAAAGAAAGAGACTGGTTTAACTTTTTAGTCTGTTTGCGAGGAATCGACCCATCTCCAAGAGTAGGAGAAGGGAATGAGAGGGGTAGACACATTAATCAGCATACACATTTCTGTAGGATACAGAATTCGCTCAACTTTATGTTCGTTCAACTTTGGAAAAATCCTAATTTTACAAACAAGAAAAAAAGAAAAACAAGATATTGACAAACATTATGAGACTATGATTTGTAACGATAAAGGCGATGAAAATTGTGATAAAAGGGTTACAACATAAATGTTATTAGAATAAAAGTGAGCATCAGGATAAAAGTTTACAAAATTATTTACCAGAAATAAACCCCCCCCCCCCAAAAAAAAAAATACAAAGAAGTTAAGGGGATGTTGTCAAAAGAATATGAAGCAATAAAACTGTAGAAATACCTCATTTCCTGTCAATTTATTTGTATAGGAAAATCATTTCCAGAACAGTATTAAGATGGCGTCAAAGATGTGAAATTTTAACTAAAGAATTGGATATAAATCATGGAAATCATGAACATCCATGAGTTTACTAAATCGATAACACTGAAACAGTCTCACTGGTGACAGTATGTGATGTGATTTCTTTTTTCTTCCAATTATGAGTTAAGTTTAAACAAATTGGTTGATTTTTACCACCAAGGGAAACTAGATGTATCACATTACTAAGAGAATCTAGTTTTGAGGAAATTGGAACGCTTTATCAAATTTCGCTGCCAATTTTGCCATGTTCAATTCCAGTGGTTTTCATTCTAAACTCCAATTCAAGACAGCTGAAATTGCAATTTGCACATTACTGCATATTGATTTGGTGCGTTGTTCTGTTCTATTATAGAGGAATATCTCTGTTTACGGTAGACATATCTTGTAAATCCAAACATAATCTCTGACAGATGGACTTTCAGGCTGCACTTCCAGACTGCAAATAGGGACTTTTAGATTCTGCACGACGAGAACGCGGACTGCCCTTTTAAGGCAATGTGACGTCACTGCCAGTGCCTTAAAAGGATGTCACATTGCCTTAAAAGGGCAGTCCACGTTCTCGTCTGCAGAATCTAAAAGTCCCTAATATCGCCCCCAGAGAGCAAGAAAGATGTTAGCTCTGTATCAAAGTATATGTATCAATGCCCTCCTGGCTCTCAACAGAAGATCTTATACAGACTTGATTCCCTTTTGTTCTGATGTGATGGTGCATGTATAGAAAATGTTTTAAAAGCCATTTGCTAATTTCAGGCAGAGATCTAGAAGATCAGTCTAAATCTGACTAAATTCTTTGCTTGAGGACTATTAAAGTATCTAGGTATCATAAAATTTCAAGAAAGGTATTTTCCCCCTTCTTTTTCTCCTCATTATCTGCTTAAAGAGGAACAAATAAAAGGCACTTTTTCAAACTTCTATCAAAAAATCAATCACTTTCAACATAGTGCACAATTTATTTTCTAATATCAAAACAACAAATAACTAGATCAAGATTCTTTGTATTCATCCCAGATGCAATTTCCTTCTATTTAAAATGAATTTGTATGGAAAAATCAATGTTTAGTATACCAGTACTGAAATTATTAGTTTCAGAAAAAAAAAGTTGAATATGTACTCTCAAGTGTTAAAGTTTTACCTGCTCTATTCGTCTTATTGAAGAGTTTGGCATGAAAAGTTTTCCATGGAAATAACATTTAGAGTGAAGATACCTGTATCAGTTTCAAGAGTGTTTGCATTTGCATCAATTCTTTAATAATTCAAACACAATGTTCACTACTCAAATTTTTGAGCAGGAAATGCATGCCACCCATGGCAGGGAAAGGGGTAACTATACAGAACATGAGAGCTTGTTATATTTATTTCTTTCTTGTTTATCTCTAACTTTTCCTCCTTCTTTCATTTAATTTTGTATTTGTTGTATTTGTTGTCTGGGGAAAGCGCGATGGTGGCATTTAGAGAACCATCATGGCGCTGTGAGAGTTGTGTTTGCGAAAGGAAATGAGGACATTCTATTATTTGTCATCGGAGAGGGAAGAAGGAACCAAACTCTTCTCATATTTCATCATAAATTCAAGGCGAAGCTTGGAGTAGGTGCTACGGTAACAGAGAGGGGAGAAGTACCCACAACTCCAATAATAGAGGAAGTGATCATCGGAATGGAATGATGCAAGCAAAACAACAAAATGGCCATCGTTTGTCTTAAAGAGGAAAAGTAGGAAATGGTCCCTATCATGCATGCAGTCCAAAAGAGAGAAATCTTGTGTATCAGTGGCTTGATTGAAACAAGGCAACATCAGGCTTCTTTCTACCAATAAACTAAGTATCTGTGTATCATTTTACGTTGACATTTGCATTTTAGGACCTCTCATCCTCTGCTCAGAGCCAGAAAGGGTATTAACTTTAAAATTTCACAAAGAGTTATCCCCTTTTGGTTCTAAAACAGATTCTTGAACTTTTTGTTCTGGGCCACTACCTATCTTATGGACAGTTGACAGTTAAACCGGATCAATCAAATCAGTTTTCTAAACAGTAGGTATTTCATGAATAAGCCTCTTCTAAACAACAATTACAAAATGTTTAATCTCATTGCTTAAAGATTGAGTTCTGGTCATGTGATTGCATTGTGAAAGAAACGGTGTGGAATCTATCAGAAAGGTTGATCATCTAGTATATAATTATTCGTGTGTATTGCAAGGTTCTGGAATCATCAAAATGATAAGAAATTTGGCCAAATCTTGGCAAAGTTACAAACACTGTACACAGAATGATGTATATGGGACTACACGAGCACATGGCGAAAAAAACCTACCCCCCGATTTTTACGATGTTTCATGTCATATTTAGAATATAAAGGCATTGGAATAGCCATGCTTTCTGGGAACATGTTTAACCTGATGTTCTTCCACCCTTGCATAATAACAATGATAACGCTCACAAATTATTTTTTACCTCTTCCCAGAACTCAACCTTCTCTTTAACATACAAAGATATCATCTATCTGGTACCACAAGGGGAATAACTCTTATACTTTAACCCAGTAATTCCCTTCTGGCTCCAAACAGACATTAAGTATCAAAAATACAATAAATCAATTTTACCATAGAATATCAAAAACTGAAGTCCTCTGGAAGGGGTGGAAGTGGGTTTTTATGGTGTCCTTCCCTTTTTCTTTTTAAATTCTTGCACTACTTAATAATGCATTGGCTTTAGGAGACGATGCCCGAAGTAAAGAGATTCATAGAAACAAAAGGATTTAGGAGATCTTAAAAACAGAATGCAATAGACAGATAATCAATGGCAAAATCTGACAGTGTATTCTATTAATATCATGCAAGTAGCACAATTACCTTCTGGAAAATGTAATCTCTCATTAAATTTTGAAAGTACATGAAAACAAAAATAAGGTTAAAACATTCAGAAGATAAAATTGAGAAAATGTAACTTAATCCAATGTCTTATTAAGTATAAGAGCCTGTATGAATTGATTTATAAAAAGAAATAAGCTTCTCTGAATGTGGATTTCCTGTTAAATAAATTTTGAAACAAAGGTTTCTTTAAAAACAACGAAAAATAAACACTGAAAAAAATTAAATATAGTAATATGGAATCTTGTTATCCACTATCTTATATTGAAGCAAAACCGGGAAATATTTATGTTTTCGCCTGAATTTGTATGTAAATCTTGGATATCTAAAGCCTACTAAGACACAAGTTGTAGACGTAGTAGCAGTCTTTAATGATAACTTGAGCAGTCAAGGGGATAATCTAACAAAAGGTTTTGGGAGTTGAGTTTGGAAGTCATTAAATGTTTTCCCTCTAAATCAATATTCAAATATGAAGAAAAAAGTAAATATAGACAGATCTCTTTGAGTGAAAATGATTATCTCTATACTTAAGCATTTGATGAATATTTGGTTCCACTAATACATGGTTAACCTAATCCTTGTAGAGATAACTGTTCAAAAGGAAACCTACTTTTATAGTTAGAATCTAAAAGGTCCATCCACATGTCAAAATTATGAGAGAAAATCTGAGAGCTAAATGCCCAAGTCCATGAAGGCTTTTTCCACATAATATTTCTTAATTAAATGTTCCATATACTAGAGGGCTTTTGCAAGTGTCTGTGAGACCTGTATATATCGTTTGATATTTTCATTGATAATTTGAAATACATTTGACCCCAATATCTAGTTTAATTTTGATCCTATCAGAAAGAGACTCGCACACAATCTTTGGTATTTCCAGCTAATAAAAAATTGGCAGACTACCATAATTAGAAATAGTTAAGCCTATTTTAAAAGTAAAGTTTATTATTGTAGATATAGAAGCACTTTCTACCAAGACTTCTTTGAACATAAATTACACTTATTTTGACAGAAATCAAATTAAAAAAACTGTTTCCATCATTCAAATTACTATTATAAAAAGAAAAAGAGAGAGATATTTTGTACCTAAAGAAATTTTGTATCTTGAGATAAACAAATTTCATTGACATGTCCAAAAGTCTACCATCTTTCCACATAAATGCATGTCTGAGTGCCTGTGCCCATAAATATTACAATATAATATTAATTCCTTTGATATCATAAAAAACAGATAAATGGCAGCATACAATGTTAATAGCCAATATCTATTTTTGTTGTTGCAAAACAGATGAAGTCAGCAAGGGGGGGGGGGGGGGGTGGGTCGGGGGGGGGGGGGGTCAAACAAATAAAGGAAATAATATCTGATAAAAATATGTGTGTGAGAAAGAGAGAGAAAGGGGGAGAGGGAGATACAAGAGGGGAGTCAAAGTCAAAGAAAAGCAGAGAGAATATAAAACAGGAAGCATTGAAGTACAGATATAACAAATAATAAAGTCAAATAATGAAGTGAGATAAAGAGAAAGAGAAAGAGAGAGAGAGAGCCAAGAGGGAGAGATAGAGAGAGAGAAAGAGAGAGAGAGCAAGAGAGAGAGATAGAGAGAGAGAGGGAGAGAGAGATAGAGGGGGGGGGGGGAGGCGATAACGAGAAATGGAATATAGAAAAATCTAATAATGACAAACATGATGACCATGGCTCTGCCTGAAGGCCAAGTAATTTCCCATTGAAAAAAAAAAATCATCATATCTCAACTTCCCCCTGGACAACATCGCTTTAGTAGGACCGTTCATTATAAAGCACATCCGACTATGAAGTGACCACAATTACCCTCGAAGCCAGCGACCAGAACTGTCCAGTCGTTGGCTGGGAGCCATAAGGATCTTAACTCGTATCATTTCACATAAAGCGAACGTCCTTCTGACTACCAGCATACATAATGATTCTGGAGTCATTCAATCTCTGTTTCCCCCATATGACTAGCCAAAGCAATATAAATTGGCTGGGCAACTTAATTGTCTTAGCGCTGTGAATTGTCTTCACCCCTTTTCTTTGTTTGTGTATTTCTGAATTTCTTTGTGGAGTCCTGTGCCTCGTTTAAATTAAAGTTAGGAGGCCGTGGTGCTGTGGACGGCTTGATCCCAGAGCGAATTGAAGCATTTCACATTCTGCTCGCATTCATGACGACGATTGCTTGGTGAAGCTAGCTCATCATGCTATTCTTGTTTCTTTATGAAGATTGAAAAAGGGAAGTTAAGGACATGATGGAGACAAAACAGAGTTTGAGACAGACTGAACAATTACAAACAGACTGAACAATGACAAACAGCAGGATTCAATAGAAACAAAGATTTTTTAAATATATTAAGTGAGGTGAGTTCACATAATTCATAACTAAAACAGAATCCACTAAAGCAGCGGGAGCAAATAGGTTACAAAGGAAACAAAATTAATATTCTACTAATCAATGATGAGAATTTTTTAGTTAAAATTTCAAACTAAAGAGAAATGATGGGAAAGAAAATTAAAGATTTATCCTACTATACCAATGGATCTTAAAACAATTAAGTCCAAGACCCTAAACAGGCATTGTTGCTCAGCACTGTGGCCTACCAAACAAAATATTAAAAAACAAATATATAGAATTTGACTACATACTTATCAATGCGCAGTCAATACAAGGACTGTATTGCATGAAGTTTAAGCATATAAATTCATAAAATCTGAATGGGTTTCTCTCTTCTTGATACCCTTCAATATCCTATAAAAAAGGAAACAAAAACTGAAATGATGCAATGAGGATTCAAATGTCAAAGACAAGTTTCATTCTTAGTAAACAGGTTTTTATTCTGTAAAAGATACAAATAGAATGGAAAATTTGAGACAAGAAGACAGATTAAAAAAAAGAAAAGAGTATATGTCTCAATATTTATGGTGCCCCTGGCTATTGTCATCTTCCATAAACCAAGAATAAGAGGATTGCATAAACTAAAAAGAAAAAGAAGAATAGTCCATGTTAAGCAAGAAAAAAAGGTATAATAAAGCCTATATATTTCTTTATGAAGACATGAAGAAGAAAAAAGCTAAATATAAAATCGAACACAATATAAAATTAAAGTACAAATGGAAGTAATAAAGGTAAAGGCGCCTTTTGTTGTTTATATAGCAATTTTAATTAAAAATTCAGCAATTATCCTTCTTTTTATAGCTCCCAGACAGTACTTTTTAAAGATCATGGTCACCTTTTATCAGCAGAAAATAGGAAGTGATAACACTTTAGAAAGCTTCAGAATTCTGATGTGAAATAAAATGAGTTCCCAGGGGTAATTTTTATACTCCCTAAGATACCTTCTTATGATATTGGAAAGTAAATTATCTTCTTCTTTAATCCATCTGATATTTCTCTTTCTATCTTTGTCTAATGATTTCTTTTCCTTCTTGTCTCTTCTTCCTTTGCCAATAGTGTCAGTCTCCCCTATCTCTCTCTTTCATTCTCATTCCCTCTCCCTCTCCATCTCCCCCTTTCTCTTTTTTATCCTCTCCCTCTCTCTTTTTTTTTCTCTCCCTCTCTCTTTCCCCTCTCTTCTTTCCTCTCTCTTTCTTTCTCTCTCTCTGTCTATTCAATTTGTGCATTTTTTTTCATCCTTTATTTGTTTCTTTATTCATTTCTCCTCATAACATTTCACTTTTTCTCTATTTTTTTCTTGTCTTGTGTTTCCTTATAATATCAATCTTCATGTATATATTTCATTTAATATAGTTATTCTATCTCCTGGTCACTATCCAACCACTATCTGTCTCCACCATTTTTTGTTATTTACTTGTATTTTTTTACTATATTTCTTTTCTACCCCTCTTTTCTGCCTCTATCTTTCCTGTCTCCATCTCTTCAATTATCTAGGTCAAGAAACCACAAACTTCTTGCCACTCTTACATTTCATGATAATTGATATTCGAGCTTGCTTATGTTGGTTAGAATCACTGTTTATTTTCCCTATACGAACACACAATAACACCTGTGTGGCTAGATGGATATTTACCTACAGATGAGGTTGTGATGTACGAAGTTTTCTTCAAAATAATGATTTTTTTTTTTTTTAAATAAAAAAATTCTTCACATTTTATTATCTTTATCCTGATGAAGATGATCAGGATCTTAGCAGATATATCAAATATTGTCTTTGAAAACCCCACAAATAAACAAGAAGCAAAAAAATATATATATATAGGACATCTGATTTAAATAAACCTTAACCAATGTTTAAAACAGAAAAAAGGCACCATACAAGTGCTGTGGATCATCATCATCATCATGAAGCTCCCCTAGAAAGAAAAAAACCCAACCAAACGACCAAACAAACAAACAAACAAAAGCAACAGACAAGAGAAGAGAATGGATATGTGATCTCTCCTCTATCTTTCAACAGTTTTATTGTGACATGCGTGACGCCTGCGTTGTCATTGCCACGATTTACTTTGGACAAAACCAACTTTATTAGAAAATAGAAAGTAAACTATAAAACAATTTTTCTCCACACGGAGACCTAATGCGTATCCTTACTTTCCCCTATGAAAAAATAATGACCAGAGCTGCACGGACACTCCCCATGCTCATGAAGCAAGTTTGTCTCTTTCAAGGTCCATTAGCCACAGAAATTCTAACCAACATCACAGTCGTTAGCAGACACAAAAAGCTAGGGGTGGGTCTACACCATGAATATTTCATGATAGTAGTCAAGAGATCATGACATAGCCAGTGTTGGCGATGTCATAGATAATGTAAAGCTATCATCTGAAGGGTTCATTTCAGCTTCAAAATAGCACTTACGATCTCGGGTACTGTACTAAGAAATGAAGAGCTTAATTCCAAAAGGAGCTAAATCCACTTTGGGTGAAAATTGAGTTATTGATATCAGAACATTGTTCACTTAAGCACCAGTCTTTCAACAAAATCATTTACCTAAATTTTGGGACTAATTATGAAAAATGCACCTTCTACCGGTAATATCACTTTTCCTTAGACGACTGTTCAAAATCTGGTAAACAATTTCATTTTCTCTTTAGTTACAAAAATGGATTTAGCTCCTTTTGAAATTAAACTCTTCAAATATCTATCTATCCTGATGAAGTAGGCTGGGCATCGTAATTGTCGAACTGCAAGCCTCATTGAAAGTAAAGTGATATTATTTGTTAAGCTATATCAATCTAAACTTCATCTCCCTCGTGAGCGTCATTCAATTTTAACCCTTAAGCTGCCATGAATCATATGACATATAAATGTAAGAAAGAAACTTTCGCATGAAGGAAACTTCTGTGAATTGAGTGAGTGATCAAGATCCTTGAAAGTTTCAAGCCGCTAAAGATTTGATTACGCAACATAGACTTTACATAATTCAAGACAGCTTCTAGCCACCAAAAACGATGGTCATTAACAACTCACAAAGTTTCAGGTTTTACAAAAGATATTTTCTCTTTAAAATAATTAATTCTTTGTTTTTATACTGGACCGTGTTTCTCTCTCGTATGCCTCATTTATTTCATTTATTTAATTTATTTAAACATAACACATACAAAATTGTGAGCACAATAGCCATTCAATTTTTGAAATAAATCGAATTGTTGCATAAACTTTGTCCAATCACCTATAATACGATAGGCTTTGTGTAATTCATCAGGTATGAATAGTCTACAAAAATGGGGAATTCCCACACAGAAATTCTCAAAAGATTTTATAGCTCTACATAATGCAATAATCCTTCAGTATGCCTCATTTTCATTTATTTCATTTATTTAAACATAACACATACAAAATTGTGAGCACCAATAGCCATTCAATTTTTGAAATAAATTGAATTGTTGCATAAACTTTGTCCAATCACCTATAATACGATAGGCTTTGTGTAATTCATCAGGTATGAATAGTCTACAAAAATGGGAATTCCCACACAGAAATTCTCAAAAGATTTTATAGCTCTACATAATGCAATAATCCTTCAGCATTACTCAAACTGCTAAAGCAGTTTATCTTTTGTGGGGGTGTTGGCTAAAATGACTGAAATTGATTGTATTTGTGTCTTACGAAGTACCAGAACTGCTTTCTTTTGATATAAAACCCATCTTAATATTACACTCAGGTATTCACGATTGGAAAGCTAGATGATAGAT
>JAVYIG010010584.1:0-67965 GCA_035222895.1 Strongylocentrotus droebachiensis | reverse complement strand
TATATCTTTCTTGCCCCCCTCGACATGGTGACTCCACCTAACATCCCCCTCTCTCTCTCTTACTTCCACCCCTCTTCTCTCAGGCTCTTACCCCCCCCCTCCCTCTCTCTCTCTCCTCTCTTTCACCCCCGTTTTTTTTTTTCCTTTTTCTCTTTGTTTTTCTTCTTCATTTCTCCTTTTCTTTCTTCTCTTCTCTTTCCTTCTTTCCTTTCTTTTCCTTTTCTTTTTTTGCCCTTTCTCTCTCATTTCCCCCCCTCCCCCTTTTCTCATATTTCCCGACAGGGGGAGGGTGTAGCACTCCCACCCACCCGCTTTTAGCGACGCCCCTGGTTGTTATCCCATTATTCTTTAAAAAGAAATGCAATTCCGATTTCTCTCGCACCTCTCTTCTATCGTTGTTAAATTCTCTTTCATGTTTTTTCCTTCTTCCTGTGCTTTTTTTTTTGGGGGGGGGGTACACGTCTGGCAAGAGGGACCCCATTTTATGCACACTGCAAAATTGCGTGCTCCCCCGCCCCTTTCCGATAAAAAAAACACCTTCTTATAATACCATCCCCCTTTCTCTCCTCCATCTTCCCCCCTTTGTTCCTTTTCCGCCTTTTCTCTCCTCTCTCTCTTCCCCTTTCTTCCTTTCCCCTCCTTTTTCTCATCTTCCCCTTTTCTCTCCTCGCCCTTTTCTTCTTCTTTCTCTCTTTCCTTTCTTTCTTTTCCCCTCCTTTTCTTTCCCCCTCCTTTTTCTCCCTCTCTCCCTTTCCCCCCTTCCCCTTTCCCACCTCTTTTTTTTTTACCGGGGAGGGCACGTGCCCCCTGTGCCCCCCTGAATCCGCCACTGACCAAGTCTCAGTGTCTTACGGCTATAGCTGGTCCCTTATATTTTGTTTAAATAGTTGAATAGTAACTGTTCATTGTACATTGTGTACTTTTTGTAATTAACAGTACATGTACTTAACATGAAATAGATCAAATTTGAAATAGAATTCTTTTTTTCAATGATGGCTGCATGTTGTAGTATCTCTTTGATGCCCATATAGGAAAGTGTAGAGGTGATGTTATTGCTTCTCTATATTGAAATACATTTTTACATACGGTCATTGTAAATTTTATATCAGAAGCGCAATTTGATTATTTTACAATACTTGTTTAGGAGTAGGCCTACACTTTTTTCAACACCCGTTTAGGATGTGAATTTTTAAACCTCCCCCCCCCAAAAAAAAAAAAAAAAATCCTCATTTATATAGGACGGTGTATTTTTTGGCTTCTGAAGAAGTCCTCGTTTTGGGGATGTCTGGAAAAACTTGTGGTCACACATGCTTACAGTAATGTGACATGACTGAGCACCCCCAGCTATCCCAGCTTCCGGGTCTTGCATCATGGTCATTTTACTTCTGTCTCTTGCTTATTAATGGGTCATATCAGGATTGTCATAATTCATAGTTAGGAGCTAGTGTATACTGGAAGAGGGTGAATTATATTGCTCCTTCTTCCAGTGTCTTGCACAATGGCCTTTACATTTTTCTGTTAGGATTTTTTCCCCTTTCAAATGTCTGTGTATTGGGTTTTTACAGACGTGTATCAATCAGATATGATTATTTACGCATGGGGAGCGACCTTTAATTAAACGTCACCATCCGAAAGACGTGACTCAGCTTCGAACCTGCGCCCTCGGCTGAATCAGTTTGTAACTTCCACTTTACTAGGCGCACACCACAACGCCGAGATTCACTTTAATAGTCTACTTTCCAGACTGTATAAAATAGTTAAGAAAATTTATTCGATTTGAACCTTCTTTAATAACCTAGAAGAAATTTGTATATAATTTTACAATATGTTCTATCAAATTTTTTATTTTGTAAAATATTTTATTCTTTTCACATATAGCACGAAATTAATCAAGCATGAAAATACAATTTCCCCGATATATTTGTGGTATATATCAGACTGGAAAACAGGCTACATTATACTTCGCGAATTTTGCAATGCAATGCAACAACAGTCAAACAATAAACTGCCGTTGCGTCGGATTCGATAGTGTTTAGACTTTAGACGCCAGTTTTCCCTTCATTCAAGCACAGTAACATTGAATAGTGAATATGAAACAGGTGAGTTAATTTATTTAGATTAGAAAGAACCAGAATGATGTGACTATTAATGTAAATGTAAAATGTAATTTGGGGTTAGATTAACTCCGGGAAGTCAACACCGGCGCCGGTGTTGGAGCTTCCCGGAGTTAGGGTTAGATGAAACGGGTCGTCCAGCTCGCGAAATATCGTCAACCGATGCCAATAAAAATCGTCCCCCCTCCCACAGTCTAACTTAGATCTAGAGCTTTTTTTATTTTCAAGGTGAAATTGTGTTCTCTGGTGCATACTTTATAGAGTATTTTAACATTAGGGTCTATGGCTAAAGGTAGGGAGGCCAATGCCAAAATCTAACGTTTTAATTACTAGATCTAACTTAGTAGGTATGTTACAATGTGTGTGCTTTCACCAAGAAGGTTTCTGCCATGGGGCTGTTATGCACTATTGGAGACCAATTTGGATAGCCTACGTAAATGTGATCTTGTGATGGGCTGATTAGATTTTTGTTTCATGATTTCTATTGGATGAGAAGAATGACATTGTTATCTTTCATTTCATACTAAACTTTTTATGATTTATGTTTTTGGCGGTTTGTTTTGCTGCACTGTTTCACAAGAGCCGTGTTTAGTGCCATTCTGTTCCCTGATCCTACCTACAGGATTTGAAAAAAAGTATCTAGACCGATTGGTTAACATGTGAATTTGCTTTTGGTGAAATTTCAGCAAAATCTAACGATTAGAAATGTGTTTTTTTTAATGAGGAATGTGAAAATGTCATGCAAAAATGACGGCCCGATTAGCGTTTTTTGTGTATTTACATACATTTTGGGGTAATTTTATGTCATGAAATAGAATCTTTCGGTCACATTTGAGATCACAACTTTTGGTTTAAAAACAAAGGAAAACAAAGCAATTAAATACTTTCCGGGCATTTAAAATTGGCATAACTTTCTTATTACTGGGGCTATTATGATGAATGAGGCATCAAATAAAAGGTCTTATCAAGCTCTGTCGAATGGCATAAAGCAGGAGCTTGAATTCTGAGATTTAATTTTTTTGTAACATCCCTAAACTTAGTAACTTAGATCTAATTTGTTTATAGACCTAGATCTAGATCTAATTCTAGGTCTAATAAAACAAAGATTAAAAGAAAGTATTTTCTTTCACTAAGAAAATTCACCCATCTGCCGACTCCAGAAGTTCCATCAAATAGGAGATATCCAGCTTCCTTCTACGCCTATCCGTACGTAAGAGCCTTGAAACAATTGTATTTCATGTCGCAAAATTACGTTCATAATTAGACAGGCCCGAGGGGATTGGGCGTGTCATTGCCCGGACAACAAGTTTAAAACTTCGCGCGAAATTCCATTCATCATCAGCGGCTAGCCTTGAATCGGTCGCACACACCGACACAGCTAGGTAATTGCATTGCAATTAGCCGCAGTCCTGAAATTGAGCCATGGAGGGACAAAACATGAGCAGACAGAAAAAATAAACGTAGATCTACGTGATTGTAGTCAATATAATCCTAGAAAAGAATTAAAGTTAATAATTAGGCCTACCTTAAGGTGATATTCCAAATCCAATAGTATTTCCTCATGAGTAAAGATCAATCTGACACTGCATAATCAACGATCGAGAAATTACGAGGTCCAATTAACATCCATCTTGCAGCGAACACAATACGGAATCAGCATGCAACGTACGTTCGCAGACGTGTACTATTTCTCTCACTCTCTCTCTCTCTCTCTCGCTATAGATCCTATACGTAACGTACGGTACTCACTAACCATGTATCATACACAAAACACACACCTTCAAATCATGGCTTTCATTCCAATTCTCAATTGGAGTATAGACTGCTCACGTAGACTTTTTTTTTTTACTGAAATATCTTTTTTAACACTTCTTATACATTACTGCACGACACTCGTATCTAGTGCTGTGAGAATAAGGTACTATAAGTAAGACTCTGCTTGGAGCACGATCTGACCGGAGCTCAGACATATGTCGCAATACCCTTTTTTTTTGGCGCGGACAATGACGTCACTGTTCACAGTTTTCCTTCTCATTTTGAGATGGATGTAGCTATAGGGCTCAAACCAACGCAAGATTGACAGAAACATTGTATTCTATCTAGTCTACTTTCGAATGTTCAGTTTGTAAAAATCTGTATTTAAAAAGATATAATCTTTTTTCTTTATATTTTCTAGTTGTTAGAAGTGGCAATTGTGAACATCTGAAATGTTGATCTCTATCAAAAGTTCTTTACTCAAAACGGATCCCATATTTTTAGGGTCTACCTTCTGCCAATGATACGCCGCCATGACACTCGCCGTCCTGCCAGCCAACAACGGTCGATTCCATTCAGCAGACGGCCCGAGCCAGCGGCCCGTTGATTGGTTGAGTACCGTATGCGTCGGCCAATAGGCCTGGTGCATCAGCCGAACCAGTGGCCGAACCAGCGGCCTTGGTGATTGGTCGATCACCGTGTGCGTCGACCAATAGGCATTCGGCGTTATTGTTCCAATTATCGATCGAATTATAGACCGCTCCGCCAGTCCTCCCGTAAAGTATAAAAGACCCTTGCTTACAATAGTTTTTATCACCTGACGAAGTATCGCAGTAGCATACGAAACGTCGTGATCTTTTAGATTCCTTATTGACCACATTGCGAGACAAACGAATATCACTAGCGATATTATTTTCGAGAAGGTTTTTAGTGAGCAAACCTCTACGCCCTCTAAGATTTTCTTAGTCGGTGGTGCGTGCGCGTCATGTAGCTTCTGCTACGACAATTATTGGATACAAATACGTCAAAGTCTGCAAGATCGTCAACAAATGGTGAAAGACCATTACAGATCCGTGATTATAGGTATGTTTTGAAATGTCTAATTGTATTTTATTTTCTTATTTTCATCAATTCTTATTTTTACATCATTTTTTTCTTTCTGCTAATTTTTTGAAGTGGACGACGAGCGCACAAATCGTAGGTGTAGAAGCCTTACGCCCGGGCATTGGCCTCCCTACTAAAGGCAATACGGAGAGAGAAAATCATACAGACTAACAAGTATGAAGTAGGCCTAACAGAGAGATAAAAAAAATTATTAACATGGTCATGGTAGACTCAGTATAGACTAACCCATTACCTGATTGTTCGCCCACGAACGTGGGCCGCTGTGGGCAGAGTTGATCTTCTTCTTCAACTCACTAAGCTGTGCCTCCAACTCCTGCAGTCTATTACGACGCTGCTCACTCAACTTGTTAGTGTTTGCATTTGTCTTGGTTGCAAAGAGTTCATGGCTCAATGTCTCCTTCTCCTTTGACAATGTGTTCACCTGGTCTTCCAGCTGCTTCATTGTAGTCTCATACTGTATCCTCATGACTTGCATCTTCTCATCACTCTGTCCCATGGTCTGTGCAAGCTCCTGTTTCCTAGCCAGGGCCTGGTTTAGCTCATGAAGCTCCCTGCTAGGCCAGGGCTGCCTGGCGAAGGGCATGGGTCTAGGGATATCGGGTGAGGAGGAAGAAGCCTCGCCTTCGGGCCTCGGGGAGGGTCCGGTAAATTCGGACTCGTCGGATGAAGTAGCTGCAGTTGTAGGTCTTGACTCATCATCCCCATACAGAGAAGAGAGTATGAGTACAAGACCAGATTGAAGATTTACAGAATAAGTACATTGTACAAACATATATACCGGTACCCAAAAGATTAACAACAAACAAAAACAACAACAACAAAAAAGATTTGATTATGTTTCTTACATTGACAGCAAACAAAACAACCAAACTAAAACACTAAAAAACAAAACAATGAAACAATCAAAAACAAACAAAAACAAAAACAAGAAACCTGATCAAACATTGCTCATATATTTACTGAGTAGTAAGGTTTTATATCTCTTTTTAAAGACATTTAGTGATGGACTAGTTTAAAGGTAATACAAAGTTTTGGGAAATTTTGAAATTGGGTGGATAGTGATTCTTTACAATTTTGATATATTTGGATGCCTCTGTGGATGTATTATAAGCACTATAAAATTTAGCCCCTAAAACAATTCTGCTTTCGAGAAAAATGAAATATAAAAATTTACCGGTGCTCCCGGTAAATTTTGGTAAATTTCAAATAGCGCCTACGGCCGTACAATGGTAGCTGCGACCATGAAAATCTCAGAATATATAGATGTGATATATAATATCCAAACGGAAATAGCTAATTGGTCTATTTTAGCCAAGAAACATTTTGATAGCTTATTTAATATCTTGACCTTGAGAGGGAGCTATACAACATAAAGAGTGTATTATTTAAAATTTCATAACTTTAGACTCGATTTCAACCGAGACAACGATCACTGAATATTGAAGGATCGCATATGCTTCCAATATATTCATTTGAACCAAATTCATGACCCCATACCAAAACTTTGTATTACCTTTAATATATACTGGTAAACTGTTCCAGATTTTAGGCACTTTGAAAAAAATACAGTTTTTAGCTAGAGAGGTGCGTACTTTAGGTAAATGAAAGTTTGAAGATCCATGTGTATTATAAGAATGTACATCGGCATTATAACAAAAAAAATCTGAAATACTGTTTGGTATGTAGTTTTTAAAACATAAGTACATAAAAGTTGCAATTTCATAATCAGAAAAATCAAATATATTCAACATATTCAGGTTATTAAATAACGGCTTTGTATGGGCAAGAAAATTGGCATGCGAATTGCGAAATGATTCTCACTGCCCTTTTTTGTAATCTGTATAAACGTAGCATTGAATATGTAGCCGAGGAATTCCAGGCTAGGTTACAGTATTGAAAATAAGGTGAAATAATGGAATTATAGATCATTTTGAGTATTTTTTGTGGGAAATGCTTTAACTTATTTAGAATACCTATACTTTTAGAAATTTTTGTGCAGATGACTTCAACATGCTCATTAAAGGATAACTTACTATCAATATGGGAGCCGGTTAAGGCTCCCTGGAATACCATATCATAAAAAACATTTCCAGGGAGCCCTTAAGGCTACATGTATGTCTTGACTTGAGCAAGGTAATGTTTCATTTGTTGGATTGATTTGACTGGTTGTGATCTGGATGTTGTTACGTTGGCCTACACATGGATAAATAGATAAAGAACTGAGCGGATAATATTAATAATTAAATTCAAATAAAATAAATGTAGATCTAGATCTAGGTCTACCGTCTAGATTATACAGATAATCAAAGTTAAACTAATAAGGTAGCTATTAAACAAGTAGTTTTGAAGTAACATTAAAAAATAAATAAATAAATACATAAATAAATAAAAGTTAAAGTAAACTAATAGACCACAGGTAGACCTATTCTATTCTAGGTCACTAAATAAAATTTAAAGTAAGTAAGTAAATTACGTGACACAATTGAAACGAGTAGACTCGTCTCTAGACTCTAGACTCTGCCTTGGCATTATCATTCACTCTCACTATTCCTGGATTCCTGCCTTCTAACGTTCTATTTCTCTAACAGAATGTCACGGAGCCAGAACTTGTTAACGTGAAGCTGTAGTATAGCTTGTCATGATGAGTGGACATGGGGAGACTCTTGCAGGCCGTAGACGGCCCCCTGTTGGACCAGGAGCAATCAGAAAAAAGAGTATTCCTACTAAAACCATCGACAAAGGCACAGGTCGACTCAAACTTACCAGGTAATAAAAAGGGGTATTCTGAAACGTAAATACTGCAAGTAATTATGTGACTGTTCTTTGTAATTGTAATTATACAGTAGGCCTATATTAAAGCTGTCAACATGTACTTCGATAGTGATTTCTTTGGTTGAAAGCACATACCTCAACAATGCAATTGGAGGTACGTAATGCAACAAATTTTCAAATATGCCAGCCCGTAGTCATATCAACCAAAATTAGTTTTGGATTGAAAAATTGAAATCTTTTACCTAAATTTAAAAACAAAGCTCCACCATTTGCCTTGAAATATATTTGGAGAATGAGAATGAAATATCTTTGAAACTTTGTTTTTTTCTTTTTGATTTGCAGACAGTTGTCAACCAGTCAGCCTAAGTTAGAGGGGAGTGTAAGAAGAGGATCTCTGGATAGCATTCTCATTGATGGACGAGCTAGATCAAACAGTTTAGCCAAGCTCACAGACTTGAAGAGGTAGGTTTGGACCAAATCTTTAAATCTAGATCTCTTCTTTTTTTCTTTTCTTTTTACTGGAGAAGCACCATTGTGTTATGGATTGCTCCAAATCTACAGATGGGGTCTGGTAATACTTAGCTGCAGTTTTACATTACATATAGCTTATCATTTAAACTCAAAAGGATGTGTTCTTGTTTCATGGGGTTGGATGATTCAATACTTGATATCCCTCCCTAGAGATTATACCCTCCATTAGTGGCACAGCTGGGAATCAAACTGAGATTTTGATCTCAAATCCATGAATATCAACTACACCATGACACTTCCACAATTTTGCAAAAGCAGTGAAGGATGATTTATCCAAAACAAAGTCTTTTGAAAATTGTGTAAATTGATATGAAAAGATAGTCTTTAGTTCTAGAAACTAAATTGCATTTCATGAGAAATCGGCTGAAATTATAACTGTGATCATTCACTGGTGTAGCTGATTAATATTAACAAAACTTACACAAAATTCCTGGAAATCACATTCAGTGAAAAGCATAATTTCCTGGAGACTGTATGTTAAATATGTCAGTCTGGACTTGTACATGTATATATGCTTGAATTCTTCTATCTGTCTTTGCACATCACCAAGCTATCTGGCAGACACAATTTTCCAGTGCTATAGCCTTCAGCATCAGTTTCACTTAATTCTGTAGGAATTGATGTTCCATCATTACCATATCAGAATAGTACATTGAATTCTCTATCTGTGACTCTCTGCAGGAATCTGAGTGCTAGTAACCTTGCAGCATTATCAGATAGTAACCTGTCTGTACAGGAGGCAGAACCACAGAGGGGTTATGATGCACCTAATACTACAGGATCTAAAGCAAAGCATTACCTAGAGCAATTCATCAAGAGGTAAATATACATTTCAATATAGAGCTCTAATGATCTTACTGTTGTGGTTTAAACATATGTTCATGTAGGTCCTTGATGTTTATTAACCCGTCTGCTCATGTACTACTTGTGTAATTAATATTGTGTTATTTGGCACTCCTCTTTTTCCAAATACATTTTGAATAATCTGCATACCGTAAATCTCCGTGAATAAGGCGCACTTTTTTTACCGTCGGGGGGGAAAACTCAAAAGTCGGGGTGCGCCGTATACACAGGTACAGAATATTTTGAGTCCTCAAAATGCAACTTTTTAGTGGTTTTCAAAAATCTCTGTGTCTCAACATGAATTTCATAATGAAAATAAAGAATAGAATCTACTATATGAAGTAAAACTAGGTTCCTAATTTGAAGGGAAGAGATTTTTTGTTTTCTTTTTTTTTTTCAGTCTCGATAAATTATGCCCTTCACAAAGCACTTTGCCGGCCGAAGCTCTGCCGTGTCTTCAGCTCACTCACCCAGGCGCGGATCCACGGGCCCAATTCTTCCGGCCCGGCTATGGCAAGCCCTTTGTGTAAAAACTAGATAAACTCTGTTTTTCTCAGATAAACTCTGTTTTTCTCAGATAAACTGAGTTTATCAACAGATAAACACAGTTTATCAGAAAAACTCAGTTTATCAGTTGATAAACTCAGTTTATCAGTTGATAAACTCAGTTTATCAAGAAAAACTCAGTTTATCAATGATAAACTCAGTTTATCAGAAAAACTCAGTTTATCAGTTGATAAACTGAGTTTATCATTGATAAACACAGTTTTTCTGATCAACTGAGTTTATCTAGTTTTTACACAATGGGCTTGCCATAGCCGGGCCGGTAGAATTGGGCCCGTGGATCCGCGCCTGCACTCACCTGTATCATGCAGCTCACTTACACAGGGCAGATTTGGTATCCTACCACGATGTGCGGTGTAATACGGAATTTTAACCTGCGCAGTTGCGTTGCGCGGCAGCTAGCTTCGTAAGAAACAATCTTTCACGTCCCTTCTTTTACTTTTTGGCAATATGGTACGGATTTAGATCTAAATCTACCGGCAGATTTTATTAGAAAAATAAGTAATGCAGTTTATTTTCGTCTTCATATCAACAATGCAACATAAAATTATCGGTAAGTTGTGTGGAGTTATTCTAGAAATGTCCTGTACCATTGTTTAGTCATTGTAGTCCCATATGTTCAAATGGACGTGCTGTTTTGACTGCTGGATTTTGTTGTTGTTGTGCAAAGGTCTAACTTAGTTCACAAGCACTTCAACTGTGCCTCGTAATAAAATGAAAGTATTTCCGAACTCTGAAATAAGACGGGATCTGATCTGGTTTTAACAAAAAGCAAAAAACAAACAAATAAAAGCAAAAAGAATTTCCTGATTTTTTTTTTTTCAATTTTTTTTTCATTTTTTGTTTTGTTAAAGTCTTAAAAATAGGGGTGCGCCTTATACACGGAGATTTACGGTAACAAATTTACCATTTTTTTTGTCTACAGTATTGACATTTTAATCTCATGATGCTCTCTGAATTTAACTATGAGATAAAGTGATAAATATGTATTATTGATGAAATGTAATGTGCATTTAGAACATAAAAGCACGATATGATCATCTTGCATGAAAGAAGTGTACACAGTAATCGTAAAATCATTCTTGATTTTAGATATTACTACCAGCTGACTGAGGGATGTGGGAGGACAGAGTGCAGGAATAAGTTCTGCCGGTCCTCAGAAGATGCAATCCGGATGACACCTGATGTTGCTGCTATCATCAGTATTCAGCTTGCGTCTAGTCAAAGGTTAGTTTCAGTCTGGACTGCTTCATGTCCATCTCTCTCTTCTAACCATCCTATATACACCACTCCTTCCATATCTTTCCTTCCATATCTTTCCTTAATTGTCATCAAACTTTTTCATCTTTCCTTTCCGTACCTTTCCATCTTTCCTTTTCTGTTTTCCCTTTCTCATGAAAATGGAGAAAGGACAGCACAATTTATCATAAATGTTACTGAAAATACTGAATCTTATTACTATCAAATTTAATTTTTCATTCTAAGGTTTGTTTGTTTATTATCTGAGAAATTGGTGTTTATTTTTCATATGTAACACTACCTTCCATGCACCTCTTAAGAGATACAGAGAGAATCTGTTCTCAAATTCCTGTCCATAGTTCCGCTGGAAAGTTTTAAAACACAAAGAGCTCTCGAGAGAGAAGTCATTGTAAGTTGATGTTCATGGAGTACTGCTTGTATATGAAATAGGTGTTGTGGTCTAGTGGATAAGTCCCTGGACTTTGAACCACAAGGTATGGGGGAAGAGGTTTAAATCCTGCTGCAGCCCTGATGTCCTTTGGCAGGACATTAATCTACATTTGCCACACTCGACCCAGGTGTAGTAAATGGAAATATGGTAGGATTCATTCCTTGAATGCACTGAGCACTACGTTTCCAGGAGCTAAAGCCAGGGTAATAATATCCTTTGGAAGCGCATAGAGAGACGTTATATCATAATGTGATATGCGCTATACAAGAATTGGTTTTATACCTTCTACCTTGCAACATATTAACAATCGCTAGGGTGATATACAATGTAAATCAGTGCCATGTTTACGCGATGCTATTGGTATGAGCTTTAGTAATACCTTAGTAACACCTTTGCGTATTTGGCTTGGGTATTGCTGCAAATTTATGGCAAGCCGTTTTAACATTTATTTCTATTTACTGGTATCAAGAAATTAATTCTTGATATAAAGAAATAGGAATAGATGTTAAAACGGCTTGCCATAACTATGCAGCAATACCCAAGCCAAATACGCAAAAGTGTGACTAAGGCATAGGCATAATACTTTGAAAGGAAATAAAGAAGCCTTATACAGATGCTTCCTTATCTTTTCAACAGATTATACTTTTGTAGTTCAGAGAAGTTCATCGGCCGCGCCTTGCCAGAAGATGTCTTCCAGACGAAAAACAGTAAAGTGAAGTCTTTCCTCCAGACCCTGTATTCCTCATCACCATTTGCCACACTCTTCAAAGATGTACCTCAACCAGAGTCTTTCTCTACCACTACCAACAGTGCTGCCACAAACTCAAATAAGAACATTGCAACTTTTAGGCATTCCAAATCTGACCTGGAGAAGCTAGGGAGTGGACAACCACAGACTTTCCCTGGCCAACTCACGAAAAATGGACTTCCTGTAAAGCTTATGCGCAAACCGCCAACAGGAAGACAGTCCTCTTCTGTAACCAACCTACCTCCAAGTATGAGGCATCAGCTGCCGGGGACAAGGGCGGGGTCGAACCCTTCCTTGCTCGCACAGAGGGTGGGGTCACTAGGTAAGCTGGTGGTGAGAGATGAGCGGGATGGAGCTGCCAGGAGAGGAGGTGATGTGATACGATGGGGAAGTGATCATAGCTTACAGACAGGAGATACTCCAGATATGATGCCTTGGGTAGTAGATGAGTCTCCAAGCAGAAGTAGAAATGGTTAGTATCAATCACTTTCATTGCCTTTTGCTTACATCAGTATCAGGCATTGTAGTTTATACACCAGTTATTTTTCTACAGTGCTTTACATGGGAAGATTTTATAATTTAAGTTTTAAATCATCATGTTGAAATTATTGAAAACATGTTTTAAATTACATGTAGATATCGCAAATTTGTGCTGATGTTGGTTTATAATACACTCCTAGTCAGATGATGTCAGCTGGAATTTAACTTTCAAATAGTTCTTTCTGGAAAGGAAGAAGAAATACAACCATGAAACCAAGTCAGCAAGCAATGAATTTAAGAAAGGAGAGGGTGATTGATATTCCCCCCTGGGAGCCCTGTACTTAAGCTTTAATAGACCTCTGTTCCTCTGTTTATTCTTCCAGACTCTCTAACTCTTTGCCTGAATAGAAGATCATTCAAAGAGTAGTCCACAGTTCATATTATTTTAATAATTTCCTTCCACATTGGAAAATAATGACTTGGGGTAATAAAATATCTGTTGAGCGCTTAGAGACATTTGTATTAAGCGCTATATAAAATAATAATAATACTCAGTTCTTTTATAGCACAGAACACATTACAGGATAGCATGTCCCTTTGCGCTTTTAATAGAAAGGAAAGAATTACAAGAAAAAGTCATACAAATGAGAAAATCCACTTAGAAGCAAAAAAGTACATGTAGTGTTGGAAGCTGAGTTCATGGGCGTACACTTTTAAAGGTAAAGACCAGTATTGGAAACGCCCCAATTTCAAAAAATGAAATGCAAGCTCTTATTACCAATCATGTGAAAGAATATGTTTTGAATAATACATGATGATAAAATGTTGACGGGAAACCGCCTACTAATTGATATATTTGGTAAATAAGTGTATCTCTCGCCTGTTGAGAGATACAAATGCATGTGTCGCGCACGTGTGTGTAGTCCCATATACATCTTTCTGTGTACAGTGATTCTAACTTTATGAAGACTTGGCCAAATTTCTTATCATTTTGATGATTCCAGAACCTTGCAGTACATCTATGCTAGATGATCAACCTTTTCTGATCGATTTCACAATGTTTCATTCACAATGCAATCGCATGACCATAACTGGTCTTTAGCTTTAACATATAAAAGCGGAATATTGTGTTATTATTAATTTCTGTTTCGATCAAACATTGAAAATAGTACTTCTCTTTATTAATCAGGTCAAATGGCTGGGTCAGGTGAAGATGTTAGTCGAAGTCTGTTGTCCAGATCTAACTCAGGTCTACAGAGGAACTGTGGAAGGTCAATGAACTTTGAGGGTGGGCTTCATTCACGTAGCCTTAGCTCCAGTCAAGAGAATTTAAGCCTACGTGGTAGCTATGACAACCTAGTCAATCTTCATTATAGGTAAGTATTGATAATAACTCAATAGCCGTACGTAATCTGGTTGAATACATGTACTTTACATGGTGGGGGTGTTATGGGTAGATTTTGGTGTTACAGGGCAAAGTGCACATATAAATCAATCAGAAAAGAAATATCCAAATCATGAAAACGTTTATGATTTGGAGGAAATAATTTAAATGAAATAAAATGGAGTGCTTTGTCACAATGGTGAGAAATCAATCAAGATTCAGAAAATAAAGATATTTCTTTTCCCAGAGGCAATTGCTTAATCAAGAAGTTTATAACTTGGGTGGCAAGTGCCATCCCCATATTATTTAAAATGTGAGCCGATTGACTAATTTCATAGATATTTAAACCAGTCGGTGTGTGACCATACATCCAAAACATTGACATTGTATCACTCAGAGAAGAATGCACATTGTATATATATGCAAATCAAGTAAAGTAAGCACATGAGGTAACATCTCGTTGATTGCCTTCTAGGTCCAGAACAAGCCCCATGGGAAGTACTGGTAACAGCCTACAGATGAACTCTGGTGGCTCTGCCTTAAGCCTTACCTCTGGTCGTGGGCCGTCCTCCCTCTCCTCCAACCCTCTCTCCTCCCTCAGCCCTGTAGCCAGTCCTACTAACAGCCCCATCTTCAGCCCCGCCCCCAGTCCCATGAGGCTCCTCTCTGACCAGGAAGCACTTGAGGAAACGGATGACCTGCGTGAGTTTGAGAGGTCACTTTCACTTGAGATAGCTCTAGATACTGGCCAGGAATTTGCTCTGACTCATCTTACCCTCAGTATGCTACAGGTACTTGGTTTTCTTTCTTTGCAAATACTTCATGAATGTCTAATGATAGTGATTAGTAATTTGATGTTGTGTTAGATGTACAAATTCCAGTAATGATTATCTGAATATAAATAATAATAATAATAATACAAACGATACTTATAAAGCGCTTACCACCGAAGTCTCTAAGCGCTATAACAAACAAAATAGACTGATAAACAATTACATATTAAACAAAACAAAAAAGTGCAAATAAACCTATAAATATACTATTTCAGATTTAGTAAATTCAATTTAATTTTGGAAGGAGCTGTCCAGCTACGGTAATTGACTTTCTTGCCTTGATAAAGGATACATACAAGTCCTTTCATAAGACCTTCCTTTCTTCTCCTATTTCCCAGTTGCTGCATCTATTCTGTGTTTGAACATAATTCTAAGATGAACATATGAAATGACCTTCATTTACTTGAATGAAATAAGTGAGGGGTGATGGCTCAGTGGTACAGCAGTGGTCTCGTAACAGGGAGGTACTGGGTTTGAAACCAATACAATGCGCTGGTGCCCTTTGGTAAGGCATTACCAAGTCCCTAGGAGAGGACTTAAATCTGTCGGTCCCCTGGTTGCTTACAAGCATACACATGCTTTCTTAGCAGTCAGGAAAAATAAACAAACCAACTAACCAACTTAGTTGTAAATGTATCTACTTTCTCTTGTTTTCCACCAGAGTATTATTGATCAGTATAAGGAGTGTGGAGATGATGCATTCCTTCTCAACACGATACGCACAGTCTTCATGTCAGATGTAGCTCTCAATGCAAGCTTCAGGGTCAGTGAGGTTTCTAATGTTCTTGTGACCCTTGTCCTTCCTAAGGTTGAAGAATGAATCTCATGTTTGGTGTTTTCATTCTTCTGTAAATTTGAAACGGGTCATGTATTTGTGATGTTTGATATCACAGAACATTGTTTATATCAAGATGACCATAATTCAGGAGTAATGTCACAAATCTTATCTGTGATACATGTACATTTTCATTATATCAATTAAGGATTGTGTACGCTTTAATTATTTTTTTGTTTAAACCATTGTGTGTGACAATCGTTAGCAATGTCTTTCCTGTGTGATACCAAACATTTGTGTCAGAAACGGGGCATAATTGATACATTGCCTCTATGTTTTGTAGCAGCAAAACTCACTTAATTCCTGCCCATTTGTGTGCCACTCTGCTTCTGCATATTCCGCTAAAAATCTGAAAGATAGTTTTAATGATATTTTGATCATTGTATGCAGGTGGAAGAGAACAACCCCTACAGCCGTCTTGACCTGGCTGCTGTAAAGACAGCATACAATCTCCTATGGGACCTGCATCCTAGAGATAGATTCATGACCTGTCTAGCAAATGCCATAGAGATTCTCCTTAGGAAGCTAGACCAGTCCCTGGTCCAGTCACATGGTATCAACCAGGTAAGCTGTGAGGTCTTCTCTAAAGCTTGAAAATGCAAGAAATGTTGATATAATTTAGTGGTTAAAGGTATTACAAAGTTTTGGTATGGGGTCATGAATGTGGTTCAAATGAACATATTGGAAGCATATGCGATCCTTCAATATTAGCTATTCCTTTCAATTAGCGATTCCCATTTGGAAATTATATATCACAACTACATATTCTGTTTTAGACTTCAACGAATCCAGAATCGTGCAGCCCGTATTGTTTTAAGTGCAAGAAAATATGATCATGTGTCTCCTTTGTTAAAACATCTACACTGGTTACCTGTTCATAAGAGAATAATGTATAAAGTTTCACTTTTTATTTGTTTATAAATCCATGTATAACCTTATCCCATTCTATATTTCTAGTCTGTTTTGTCCCATCCAGCAATCAATGATGTAACTCTATACCATTTATGTTTGTTGTGACCTTTTAGTTGCTGATCATCCTTGAGTGTCCTCTTATGGAACTGAACTTTGAGTTGGTCCAGGTCCTGTGCAGGATTATAGCCAAGCAACTAGTCCCTGGTGCAAGGACAAGTCTGATCCAGACCCTGCTTCGCCTGGACAAAGAGCGCTTCCAGAGACTCCTGAAGATCCTCAAAGCTCACATGGTCTCCATGATCAGACCTAATGAAGGGTAAAATCTTGTTCACACATTAAAGGGATCGTTTAACAATGTTAAATGTGAGATGCACAGCCCTACATGAAGTGCCTCAAAAAAGTAAAAACCTTTGAGTGACCGGTTTTACCATACTCGTTTTCCCCAATAGACTGTAGTGTTATGAAAACCGTTTGTCAAACGCAAAATTTGACTTTGATTTTCAATCATAAATATCTTTTTTTTTTTTTGTAGATAAGTTTTATTTGCAATTCACATTGTCACAAAAGATAATCTCAAAATAAATACATATTCTTTTTTCTTCAATGATACAGAGACATGAGTGAATAAAATGGAACATCTCATAAAATAACATTCAGTAAGATTTCAATTATATTATACAGATACTATTCCATTTTTTCTTATGGAATTCAAAACGGTTGAGTTTAAATGATATTAAGCGTTCTGTTTTTTCTAATTGTATTACAGAGCATAGGAAGGATTTGAATAAAGGAACGATGTCTTGACATTTACATGAAAAGATAAAATATTTGCCATATAATATCATAGTGTTTACCAGATAAAAGTGTTCTCTAACTAATGTTCCAAAACAAATTTCTATACGTGATAATCTAATGAGTCGGATCTTTTTAGAAATCAGCCAACTGTGCAGATCATTCCAGAATCTTGAGACAAAGAGGCAATCAAAAAATAAATGCATTATGGTTTGTTCATTTTGATTACAAAATTTACATATATTTTGATCAAAAATTCCGATTTTATACAAGAAGGAATTCGTAGCAATTTTTCTGTGAATAAATTTGAATTGAAAATTTCTCAATTTGTTATCTATTGATGATTTATATATTAAATTAAAACGAGACCTCCATATTTCGTCATCCGATAATTGTAATGTCAGATCATTTTCCCATTTGAGTTGTTGATCTGTTTCTGACAAAGCAATAGTATAACTACGTATAAAAGTAGAGTAACATAGTTTAGAAACTTTTTTGTGTTTAAGGAAATTGTGTAATCGATCATCATGTGGTTCATTTAATTCATTTTGTTCTATAGTTTGGTTCCTTATTTCCCTTTTCCATTCATTTGGGATAGCAGATATAAGCGAATTGTATACCATAATAGGTACATAACCATATTTCTGAATAATAACTTCAAAAGTTTTAAAATGTCCGTCTCGTGTAAAAATATCAGAAATGTTAATTAAGGATGAATCAAACCATTTTTTAACATATATTGGTTTTCCATCAACTAAAATGTGAGAATTGAACCACAGAGGTTGGGATAGTATTTCCTTAAACTTAACAGGGTTGTAGTATTTGTAATATGACCATGAAATTAAAACATCATTCCAAAAAGACTCAATATTTGGATTAAAGGTAAGATGACTCTGGCACATGTTCCATAAAATAAAGTTTTCCTCGCCAATGTAACGAAGGGACTGTTTGAAAAAACACTTCCATTTTCCGTTATTTTCTTCATCTAAGAATCGTTTGATCCATGCAATTTTCATTGCTCGATTAAAACATAACAAATGTGGCATTTTTAGACCACCATCATTGTACTCATTGTATAACAAAGAACGTTTAATTTTATCAACTTTTTTACTCCATAAAAATTTAAACAACAACTGTTGAATTTCGTTAAAAAATGTAACTGGTGGGTTTGAGACAATACATAACAGATAGTTAAGTTTAGGAATGATCAATGTTTTGATTACTACAATCTTTCCATATAGTGTAAGTGATCTGCCATTCCAAATATTCAAAAGAGACTTTATTTCATCCAGTTTTGGAACAAAATTTAGGTTGAAGAGATTATAATTATTATTCAATGGAATATTTATGCCTAAGTATAGAAAGTAATCTGTAGGCCATTTAAAAGGAATGTTTTGGCACATAGGCATTGTACAGTTTCCAAGTCTTATAACATTACACTTTTCAACATTAACTTTTAAACCAGACATTTCTTTAAAGGTATTTAATACAGAAATACATTTTCTTAAATTTTGTTCACTGGGTTCAAGGAAGATAGTTGTATCATCTGCATATTGACTTATTTTGACTTCGGTATGATTATATATTTTTAGACCGTGAATTTCTTGATTTTGACGAACTAAACAACCCAAAATTTCAACAACTAAAATGAAGAGGTACGGCGAGAGAGGGCAGCCTTGTCTTACTCCTCGATGTATTTTAAAAGAATTTGACGAATATCCATTATTTATTACACAGCCCTCAATATCGACATAAAGAAGTTGAGCCCAGCGAACAAATTGTTCCTTGAAACCGAATCTTCGTAAAGTCTTGTATATAAAGGACCATTCGACCGTGTCGAATGCCTTTTCAAAATCAATACAGAGTGCAAGGCCACCAATGTTATGCATCTTACAGTAACTTTGCATATCAATAAAAAGTCTAATATTTTCGCCAATAAACCGTCCTTTGAGAAAACCGCATTGATCATGACTTATGAGAGGTGATAGAGTCTTTTTCATTCGAAGAGAAATAATTTTTGCGAGAATCTTATAATCATTGTTTAATAAAGAGATTGGTCGCCAATTTTTCAAAAATAACAGGTTCTTTCCTTTCTTTGGTAGCAAAGTAATGACACTTCTTCTCATTGAGTGGGGTAATATATTTCTTTCAAAGCATTCATTAAAAACTGAACATAACAAAGATTTGATTTCTTTCCAAAAGGTCTTGTAAAATTCAATTGGTAATCCGTCACTACCTGGTGACTTGTCATTTGAAAAAGAACTAATAGAATCATAACACTCCTTTTCTGAGATCATTGACCCCAAAACATTGTTGTCATTGTTATTTACACATGGTATATCTAAGTTATTCAATATTACATCACTGTTATATAATAGATTTTCTTTAGATGAATATAAATTGGCATAAAATGTCCTTTCTTCTTCAAGAATTTTCTTCGATTCAAAGATAATACCTTTATCAGATTGGAGTCGAAATATGCATTTTTGTTGATAATTTCTTTTTTCTAAATTTGCAAAATATTTTGTATTTTTTTCTCCTTCTGCGATCCATCTTACTTTTGATCGCACCATTGCACCACGTACTACTCCTTCATGCAACACTTCGAATTCTTTCTTTTTATCCTGCAATTTACTAACTAATTCATCATCCAAACTGTTTTGGATCTTATTATTTAAATCGTTTATTTCTTTTTCTAGATTTTGCATTTTCTTCTGGTTTTCGTTTTTCTTTTCTTTTGAAATTTGCATAAACTTTTGTTTTATTTTATATTTCAAGAATTCCCAACATTGGAAAGGGTCTAAGTTGGCATTTTCATTCATAGTACAAATGATGTAATCTTTGATCTTTTTAACGGTATTTGTATCAACTAAAAGCGAGGTGTTCAATTTCCAGAAGCCGGGCCCTCTTTTAGTAATAGATTTTATTAAAACTAACGAAACCAATGAGTGGTCCGATCTATAACCACAGGTAATGTCACTCGTAACAACAGAGGATGATAGACTTTGAGAGATAAGAAACAAATCAATCCTACTTCTGATTTTCATATCTTTTGACATCCATGTATATTTCTTTTCAGATAGGTGGGTATGACGCCATATATCAAGCACGTCAAAATCATCTATTATTTCCATGATGGCTTTATTACATCTTGGGTGGTTTTGAAATGTTTTAGGAAATTTATCATTTCTTGGCTCCAGAACTGTATTGAAATCTCCTGCTATCACATAGGGTTCTTCACCATGTTCGAATAACAAAGAGTGAAAATCATCGAAGAAAAGCCTATCGTCATTATTTGGGCCATATATATTTGCAACTGTTAACATCATATTGTTTATTTTTAAAATTACTACTAACATTCGCCCCTTGTCCTCCTTAAAAGTATTTACAATATCAAACGAAGCAGATGGTTTGAAAAGAATGCATACTCCAGCACTTTCTGTTGTTCCATGATTAAAAATAATTTTGTATCCCCATTCATTTTTCCATCTCCGCTCTGACTTTATTGTCGAGTGGGTCTCTTGTAAAAGTATAAGATGGAAGTCGAGATTCCTGATCCAATTAAAAACACATCTTCTTTTGAAATCGTTTCCCAATCCCCTCACATTCAGGGAACAAATTTTTATATCTATGAAATCATCCATATCAATATGAAACAGTTGTATTTAGGTATCAGTCGTGACCTTCGGTATAGAGATATCTTCAAATGTGGTAAAAGTGAAAATAAGAAATGTTGTGAATTGCTTTCAGGCCTAGACTTATAGGCAAACAAACATAAACATACAAATCTAACTACCCATGACAGATAAATAAATATAAAAGAGAAAAAGGAAAACGGCAGGGCGACCACTTTCCGTCTACCTGACATAGTTGTAAAGCTCAGGAGAGGAGCTATGGGTATAGAAGATATCATAGTTGTCGGCACATTAATATGACACAGAAATGGTTTTGTGTGACTTAAAATATGAAGCTATATTTTCATGAAATCATTTCAGTAAATCATTTTCACATCACTGTTGTCAAGGTCGGTCAACCTCAGTGTTTTCAGGGGGCCGGGTTGATCCTTTGGGCCGTCTTTATATTTGATGACACGGGGCACTGAGTTGGGTATGAACGCGAATTTGTTCTGCGAACGGAGCTCTTTTACTTTCGTCATAAGTCTATTATGGTCGATCCTTGTATCTTTGTGGACGTCATCACTGATACCTATTCGAGACCCACGGATCTTAACATCTTTAAGTTTGCTGCTTTGTTTCAATATCGCTACTCTGTCGGCGAAACGCAGAAGCTTTACGTGTATTGGACGGGGTCTTGATTGTGGTTGTATCTCGCTTCGCTGCTCAGCTCGATGGACTCTTGCAGGTGTTCTGTGAGCACGTTCTATTTCCACATCTTTCATATGCAAATAGGTGTTGAAGAAATTACGTGCGAATGTTACGCAATCGCTGTTTTCGCTCGCAGCTCCCTCTTCCCCTTCGGGGATGCCATGTAGAATCACGTTGTTTTGTTTACTACGATTAACTAGGTCGACCACGCCTCTTCTAAGCTCATTTACATATTCATAGCTAGCTTTCGACGCTTGAATATTTTGAACTTCTTCTTTGATTTCTCCCATTTCTGATTCCATATACTCAGTTGCATTCTCCAAATCTTGAATTCTCGTATCCATTCTCTCAAACTTGGTCTCTATTTTACTCATTCTCTCAGATATAGCGTCAATTTTAGTATTAATCTCATCTAGGACAGAGACCTTTTCCAGAATGTTACGTAACATCGAGTCACTACTGGTACCGTGTGTAGGTTTACTTGTACGTACCGTACTTTCCGTGTCTCTCGATGATTTGGGCGTGGCAGTCATGTTGGTAGAATCCATTTTTTCAGCTTCTCCTTCGTTTTTTTCCTCGGAAGTGGCTTGACGTTGTCTTTTAAATTTACTCTTACCCATCCTTAGTTGAAGTGTCACACTATTTGTAGAAAAGACTTGGTTATTGCCGAAATTTCATATTTTAAACTGGAGCTCCATAAAAAACCTGCAACTTAGCTCGACATCAAGGGCTTGATAATCAGACAGGCTTGTAAAAGTCATGCGGTTCCTGACTGACCTAAAGGTTTATAATTATCATTGCAGCATGAGCAAAATCAAGCATTTGTTTAAAGGATCTAAGACAAAGTTACCGGATCGCTTTAAGGCTTGTTCAGATATGCCATGGTAAACTCAGTAAAGAATCCACCATGGATTTTTTAGGTTCAAATGAATGGTAACTGTGCAAAGCAAAGGCTCTACACATATTCATAGAGCTCTGTGTTACAAGATACAGAATGCAAAAAGCATATTACACTTCGTCATCTTTTTTTTTAAAGCCATCCTTTACTGTGTCATAACTAAATGAGGCTTTACCATGTAAACCATGTTTAAAAGAAAGAGAAAAGGCAGTGGCATAATAGGAACCATTTTTATTATACTGGTTTCAACTTATTTTGATTCATATTTTGTTTCTTATTTTTTACCATAGTGCATCTGAGGGCATGGTTCATGTTGCCATAGCAATGCAAATTCTGTATGAAGCAAATCAAATCAGACTTGAGCATGATGCAAGTAAAGGCCTTGCCCGGTTAGAGGATTTCTACTGTCACCAGCTTTCAAGGTAATCACTTTACATGAGTTTAGGTATTGGTGTATTTTGTATCAGAAATCTGTAAATTGTCATTGGGAAACTATCTGTAAGGCTTGGAGTTTGCTCCTGAGATATTTTCTACGATACGGATACATTGTTAATGATTTCAGGTAAGCTGTTATCGCTTTTATGTGAGGCTCATCCATCACTATAACATTGGGAAGAATGTTTGATAATTCCCATTGAACAAGGGCAACTTAAGTCCATGTACCTGATGCTAGAACGATTTGACTTATGTTTGTTTAATGTGTGTCAATGACATCATGTACTTTTTTAATGAAGAGCAACTGGATTGGATAGAGCTGATTGGTAGACTCACTCACCTGTAGTTTGGAGAAGACTTTCATGTCCAGGACCTCTGCTCTTGTCTTCATGTCATACCATGTCTTCATAGCATCTATGTAGGTGGTGGCCCTGGGCAAAAAGGAAAAGAGTTGATCGTTAAAGCCCCACTGCACTACTTGCGCCCTCTATATAGCAAACAATGCCTAATCGCTGACCATTGGTCCCCCATGGTCCCCTTTTTCTTATGTTAATGAAGCGATCCACGGCGAGACGGCCCGGTGGCCAAAACCGCCCCGCTTAGTACCGACTCAGAAAATGTTAAAGTATAGCTTTAGTTCTTGAAGTGTAGAAAACGAAGATAAATCAAAGTCACTGAAACAAATTCTTGATTGGAGTTGAAGATTTATTAAAATAAACGAAGAATTAATAAATCACGAAGTTCATGTTTTGGGGCTGGGCAACCCAATCGAAACAAATTAGCAACTCATGTCGATCGTAACGGAAAAGAGGTCCCGCTCTAGAGACGCAACTCGGTTTTTATACCCCCGAACTGACACGCCTCGCGCACCCAAAAATTGAGGCGTGTCACACAGACGCATTGCGTAATATCAATCCACCCATAATTAGTTTCCGTATTAAAAGGTCCTATATTTCTTGGCGAATTTACCCCCAGGATATAAGGCGCTCCGGATGATCCGCATCTCTATTCCTCACATACTTCTTTCACGCACCCACCTGTGTCTCTTACATTCTAATCTTTCAAACAAGAGATGCAAATCACCCGGAGACCCAACAACCCTGGAATATAACAAGGGATAAATGTTGCTATGTCCGTCCACACTAGCGAGCCCACATGCTTCTGGCTATTACACACCTGTAATCCTCACTTCCCCTCTCATACTATTTCGATAGTGTGAACAGACCCGGCAACAAGGAAAAACCCTTCCAATTGTAATACAAATCTATTTCCCAAATTTGCCTGATTAAATTTAAGTCAACTGTGGCGACACGCCCAGCGACACCTAATCCAATCGGCCAAGCCGAAAAAGTAGAGCCAAAATTAAGAGCGCAACGTCTCGGAACAGGTGTTAAAAATAGCATACAAGGAATTTGCCTTGTATATGTACGTCAATGAACCTTTGAGGAAAACGTAAACACGAGAATATCCATATCATTACAAACTCCCCTACTGAAACGATCTGTCCCATAAGATCGCAACAAAAAAACCAACAAAAAAATTGAAATTCTCGTCATAATCCGTTCCCCTCTAAGGTACATACACGTACATGGCTGCCCAGCCCTAAAACATTTACAATAACTTCATATACATCATATAAAGCCAACATGGCTTCCAAATTACAATATGTAAACACACATATCAAACTGTCAATCCAACTCACAAAAATACCCACTAGTTCAAACATACTTAGAAACATCACCTCCCATTAATGACGCCCTTTACATATTAAAACAGCATGTCAATATTTTGCAAGTAAATGCACAACCTTAATGCAATAGTCAATTACACAAACCCCCAAACTCCAAAATTTTCCTTTTTTTTTTCCTTCTCTCTTCATCCACATAATTAACCAATTATGTGGTTCTGCCTAAAGAGGCAATAACAAAATTAAAATTTTAATCCAAAAACCTATTATAAACTCCTCGAGTGTCCTATTCCTGCATGGTTAACAAAAACGCCCAAATTTCCCTACAGCAGACTATGAAACCTACTACTATCATGTCTCCAACTACTTGTAATTATAGCCTGAAACTGTTTGCGAAGCTTAGGGAAGTGTCACAACCCCGGCGGTCAGAGCCGGATACCCCAGACCTCCTCCAACCGGTTGTTGGGACTTCTCCTGCCACTTGTAAACATCCATATGTAATCAGAAATTACTTAAAAATTGAAATATACTAGTGATAATACATGCACATTCTCCGAACACTGGAATAGACAACGATACATGTAACTGGAAAAATATAAAAATTTGTAATATGCAAATCCATGGAATATACAACCCCCCCCCCCCCTTGATTTTCAATTCTAACATTAATTCGAGACACCCGAGGATTGAACTAATCAATCGACCGACATTAGTAATTAATGCAATTATATCAATCATCAATTATACAACCAATTTCAATACGCGATTAGGCAAAAATCACCATAACCATAAATGACCCCAATTAAAAATCACCACAATTACATCCAAAAATTCTTTCGACAAAAACTAGAAATCCGACGGAGCGTACACCGATACAACTCTGTCCCCCGGGGAGTGAGGTGCACTCCATCAATGATAAGATGGGGTGCGTGTGGGAGCAAACGATGCTCCCACACCCACACAAAGTCCCGGTGGAAAGAACCATCCGACATAAGTCGGTTGAATTCCTCCACACGGGAGTTGAATTCCCTTAGAGACAGAGTCGAACCGGCCCATCTCCGAGTCCGTGGGAGCACGGGGAGGAGAAAGATCGCCGTGGGGAACAACCCCCGACGACCCAACTCATCCACGAACTCCCACAGACGCCGAGCCACGGTCACGGGCTCCGCCTGACTCAAGTCGTTGGTACCCAAATCGATTACCAACACAGAGTGCGTGGAGCTGGCCTCCTCCAGAATACGAAAATACCTTCTCGGGTTAGCCCGCATCCTGGAGAAGCTCAGCCCCCCCCCCCCTCTCCATAACACTGCACAGAACGCTGCTCATCAGCTACGATAAGCGACAACTCCCCAGCCCGCCGGCCCAGAGTCCGGCGGACAAAGCTATGACCAAATAAGAACATGACTCATAAAATCAGGACGGGTGCCCAGCCCTAAAACAGTAAAAGTTGGATAATTAAAATTATTAACTCTCCAATTTGATGTAAACGACTAATTACCGTGATAATTAACCGTCAATATTACGGTCCCTTCAATAATTGGTGAAAAATATCGCCTTAATCTCTCAATTTGCCTTAAATTTTATCAAAATACAAATTCTCTCAATTTGTCTGGAAAAAAATACGAAATATCCGACTGTACATAGAATATCTCAATTCTTTTAGATAATCAGCGCAAAACTGATTTTGGTAAATTAAAAGGGTTAACATTATCATCTCTGGCTCGCCCTGCTACATCCTCCCCTACTGGATCTATACCTACTCTATCAAAATTAGGAACCAACATATACTCTTCCATGTATGTATCTTGTTGTTTACGAGGACATACTTTATCATGTACATCAGTGAAATTAGGATCAAACCTAAAATTATCCTCATTTAACTCTACCGCCTTTGTGTCAGAGGGCACTTCTCTTACTAACAAACCATCTTTCAATGAAAGGCGAGACCAATGAGTCAACCATGATTTAACATTATCAGGTTCTGAAGGATGTTTGAAGTATTCATCACCGGGTGCCCAATTTTGGGACCACCGCTCCCATACAAACTTCAGTTCGGGGTCTTCTTTCTGCATTTGGATTAACTGATCTTTTGTGTAAGATGGAAATATGCCAGAAGAGCTAGGCTCTGCAAACGACTGTTGGTCAGGATTGTCACTATGCACATGTACAGGGGAACTACAAGTATTTAATTGTACTTTAACAGGATGAGGATTGAACACAATTAGCTATAACATCTTCGATATCCTCTTCCGATATGACCCCATTGACCACAATAATAACAACCTTTAACTCTACGTTTGTCAGACTGTTCGACTAAAATATCCAATGTACCATGTATTTGTTGCAAAGTGGAGAGCAGCGCAGGGGCTGGGGGTTCAGTGCTCTGAAGGTGCGAACCCGATGCCCGGTGATGCCCTTCAGAGAGTTGATGAACCCCCACCTCCCTTACTGCACCCCTTTTAGATTACGATCGTAAAAGGCCTGTTGCAGAGACTGTACAGTCTGTGTCTTACCAAAGTGGTTCTGCAAAATAGTAACTATTTGATTTGTATCTAGTGTTTCAGAATAACATCGTAACTCTTTACGTGCCGGCCCCTCCAAATGAGCCTTGATCACACTGACCTTTTGGGTCTCTGAAATTTGTGACTGTTCACAATATAGGTCAACCTCTTCTAACCAATCTTCTAATAACATACCACCCTGCCCTGAAAATCTATCCAACCTAGCGGTTGTCCTACCAGTAGGTGTAATCCGGATACCCTGTAGGGCTTCGGTAAAACCCGTTACCAAATCTTTAACTAACTCTTCAGCCATAATTATTATTATCTATTGTAAATATTATTAAGTAATTAGTCTAATATGAACATTATTAAGGCAAGGGATGCAACCTCGGGTTACCATATATAGTATAAAACCCCTAAATACTGCTTACCTTAATTTTTGGAAGAGATGTATACTACATGTAGGCGAGCCAGAGTGAAACCAGAACCATATTCTTAGTTACCATATGTATATATGAAAAAAACACACCTTCACTACTGTTCTCGTTTACAAGGATTATATAAATTTACCAGTCAATTAATGAATTATGCCGTCAGATAATACACTAAATGTTCTGAATAATGGTATACATCAAAAGATGTATCTAATTGTATATAATGCCATACGCAACAAGGCATAGAATCAATTATCATATATAGATAAAGTGTTCTAAGTTCAAGACATACCAGAGATGTCAATCCGCTGCCTGCATCCGTCACCCTCAGAAATACTCCCTCCTAGATGATGTCTGAACACGCCTTAGATCGCCGTAGATACACAGTCTTGTAGTCCCTCTCGATGGCGATGATGTTGTGTCGCGTCGATGTAGTTGACTGCAAGATTTCACGTCTACGGAGATCACAGGACGAACCGTTAGGCTACGCAGAAAACCCGTAGACCAGCTACGAGACCAGCTGAACGTACCTAGTTTCCCGGCACCGCGGCCTTCTAATTCACCGGAACGATGCAAGCATGCAACACTGAAGGCATGTGCCGCCGACCATGAATGAAGTGACGATATCACCTCCCCGCTGACACAAGCAGCGAGCCCCTTCAAGATGACACCCACGCGGCCCTAAAGTACTACCGTTTTCCCAGCATAAAAGAATCACCAGCTACGCTTCCACCGTCGCTTCGTCGCGCTGTAGCTCTGCGGAAATAAGCTCCTGGGCCCCCTCGTCAGGAAACCACCAGCAGAAGAAAATTTCACTCCTCTCAATACTCTTCGATGCTGAGCGGCCGACAAAAAAAAAAGTTAGTTCGAAGCCCAGGGGTTCTTGGACTCCGTCCTCGTGACAACCCCAACAGATCCACATATAACTAGTTGACGGATGTGAGCTAACAAAAATCTCTGCAGCTCTCCGCTGACGTCGCTAATATATCTTGAAGTTCAATGGTAATGGTTGAAGTGATAAACAAGTGTCTTACCCCATCCGTACGCTACCAATTGAAGCGATCCACGGCGAGACGGCCCGGTGGCCAAAACCGCCCCGCCTAGTACCGACTCAGAAAATGTTAAAGTATAGCTTTAGTTCTTGAAGTGTAGAAAACGAAGATAAATCAAAGTCACTGAAACAAATTCTTGATTGGAGTTGAAGATTTATTAAAATAAACGAAGAATTAATAAATCACGAAGTTCATGTTTTGGGGCTGGGCAACCCAATCGAAACAAATTAGCAACTCATGTCGATCGTAACGGAAAAGAGGTCCCGCTCTAGAGACGCAACTCGGTTTTTATACCCCCGAACTGACACGCCTCGCGCACCCAAAAATTGAGGCGTGTCACACAGACGCATTGCGTAATATCAATCCACCCATAATTAGTTTCCGTATTAAAAGGTCCTATATTTCTTGGCGAATTTACCCCCAGGATATAAGGCGCTCCGGATGATCCGCATCTCTATTCCTCACATACTTCTTTCACGCACCCACCTGTGTCTCTTACATTCTAATCTTTCAAACAAGAGATGCAAATCACCCGGAGACCCAACAACCCTGGAATATAACAAGGGATAAATGTTGCTATGTCCGTCCACACTAGCGAGCCCACATGCTTCTGGCTATTACACACCTGTAATCCTCACTTCCCCTCTCATACTATTTCGATAGTGTGAACAGACCCGGCAACAAGGAAAAACCCTTCCAATTGTAATACAAATCTATTTCCCAAATTTGCCTGATTAAATTTAAGTCAACTGTGGCGACACGCCCAGCGACACCTAATCCAATCGGCCAAGCCGAAAAAGTAGAGCCAAAATTAAGAGCGCAACGTCTCGGAACAGGTGTTAAAAATAGCATACAAGGAATTTGCCTTGTATATGTACGTCAATGAACCTTTGAGGAAAACGTAAACACGAGAATATCCATATCATTACATTAATTGAGAGCTGATTGAGTGACCTTGCAGGGAGGTCTGATCTCTCCTGGCCAAACTAGTGCAGATGGGCTTTAAAACCATACAGAACAGGATTTAAGGTTTAAAAGAATCAGTTTTCTCTCATTGAACGTTGATGACATAACATGTGGACCCGATCAACTCCCCTACATGGAGACGATGAGCTGCGCTTAATCAATGCAAAGTTATTGTGAATATGCATACTCTACATAAGATGATGTCATCAAGGTCTCTTTAGGCTACAGTGATGAGGAAGATTGAGGGAACAGATATATTTGAACTTCAGAAAAAGAGTAATATATTCAAATGCATTTTACAGCATGTCACATCTTCAACAATCTCTTTATAAGAAAACTACTGTTTTAAGCATTTAGAATCCAGAATGGTATGATTACTTTGCTGTTCCATGCAATACATTTCTGTACCCACATGCCTGCCAAAACGTTTTTTTTCTTTTTTCAATGAAGTTTCTGAAGTAAGATGAAGACATATACTCATTGTACATGGACATTCTAAGCCAAGTAGATTCTTATATTGAACCATTTGAAAAGGTTATAAAGCGTTTTTGCCATCACAAGAGATATTGAACATCATACTATGTCATGTGTTTCATTATTATTATGATCTGTAGGGATCTTGATTACCAGACAGAGTATCATCGCTGGCAGCTTAAAGCAGGGCTCCCTCTTCAGTCACCCAGAGATGAATTCTCACCGGTCCCATCTCTACTTGACTTCCCATTCCTATTGGATCCAGCTGTGAGTTAAAATCTCTCTCTCTCTCCCTTTTTCTCTCTATCTCTCTCTCTCTCTCTCTCTCTCTCTCTTTCTCTCTCTATATAATCCCTCTCTCTCTATCTATCCCCCCCCCCCCTCTCTCTCTCTCTCTCTCTATCTATCCCCCCTCTCTCTCTCTCTTTCTCTCTCTCTCTCTCTATCCCTCTCTATCCCTCTCCCTATCCCTCTATCCCTCGCTCTCTCTCTCTCTCTATCCCTCTCTCTCTATCCCCCTCTCTCTATCTATCTCTCTCTCTCTCTCCCTATCCCTCTCTCTCTCTCTCTCTCTCTCTCTATCCCTCTCTATCCCCCCCCCCCTCTCTCTCCCTATCCCTCTCTCTCTCTCTCTCTCTCTCTCTCTCTCTATCCCTCTCTCTCTCTCTCTCTCTCTCTCTCTCTATCCCTCTCTATCCCTCTCACTATATCTCTATTTCTTTAATTTTCTCTTCTCTGTGTTTGTCTTACTGTACTTTTCTCTCTTCCTTATATCTTCTTGTTGACATTCATTGCAGTATTAGTTCTTTTCCTTCCCCTTATTCTTTTTTCCTTCCCTCTACATTTTGATCATATTAAAAAAAATATTTACATCACTTTTACAAGAACATGCTGAAATATTCATTTTGTAGGAATATCATAGTTTTCTGCAGGAGACGTTGATCTGTTTTCACTACAAGGAAATCAATATTAATTTCAGTAAAGTAATTGAATTTGGGGGTTACTTGTCATAAAATATGGGGTTTTTTTTGTCCTCTAACTCTATGTTGAGACACAGTTTATAAGAAGTGGATATTTATTGTAACAATCTAACCTTGTTTGTCCTCAAATTGAGAGTGACCATAAGTGTTTTATAGTATTAATGCAGCTTTGCTTGACATATTGAATGCTCTATTTTGGTTGTTTTTACAGTCCAAAGTACATGTGTTACACCTTGATGCCGTAGTTCAGATGAGGAAAGAATATCAGGTGGCCATTCTACATCAAGCTGTGAGTAGCAGTCTCATTTCACTTTTTAATTTATGACCAACAAATTAATTTGTTGTAGTGGGAAAAGCTCTGATTTTATTTCCAACTTTTGATGTGAATTGTAGTAAATATTACTTGATTGTGATAATTGCCATTTCTTTTGAAAATTAAAGAAGATCAGCAGATTTGATTCAGTAGCAATAAGTTCTTAATATTTGTAGGAAAATGTAATGGTTAAAGTTCAGAATCACAAAAGCCAAGACAAAGCTCTGAGATATACTAAGGATACTAGACAAGTGAAATAATCTCAATAAGGTCTTGACCTACCTTCAGTAGCTCAACAGTTAAAAAATCTTTGTTGAGATGCTTTTTATGTTCTTCTTGTAAGAGTAATAAGTGACATTGTTTTTATTTCAAATATGTAATTTATGAATTATTTTTATGAGAATGTAGATATAAATTTGAATTTTAACTTTGAATAAAAAATAAGCATTACAAAAAAAAATATGATTACTTATTTCAGCGAGTGAACCAAGCACAGAAGTACTTGACGGATGGAAGACGTTTCACTCCTAACCTGAAGGATTCTATCAAGGCTGCTATGTGTCCTTTCCTCGTCCTGGAAGTAAGACGTGACTACCTGATCAGTGATACCCTAGCACAGATCAGACTCAAGAAGAATGATCTCAAGAAACCACTCAAGATCAAGTATATCGGGGGAGGAGAACAGGTGAGATCATCATCATAGTTTCCTGTGTAATGGGAGTTTTACATTGAATGCTCAGGAACTGAAGTATATAGGTGGGGCTTGTGACTGTAAGTCCTTTTTTTAAATGACCAGGTGACTCATGATTAGTACCGAACTCTGGTGCTGTAAATTGGTCCTTTATTCAGGACTTATATGTTTTAAGGCTACACCTATAAAGCATTGAAATAGATTTTATTTTCTTGATAAAAGGTGAATTCTTATTTTCATGTATGACAGAGTAAATTCATTGCTCTAAATCAGGTAATGCTTCTTTAAATATTGCTAAAGCTTCATATTTATTTCTTCAAATCCATCTCGATGCAAATGTCCCTTTTTCCCTTCCTAAAGTCACATTTATGTATTACCGCCATTTATTTTTAAAAGCAAATTTGAATGTATTTATGATGTGTTGCACCATTATTCTACGTTCTGTCTGTTTTATTTCTGTTACCAGGGTTTGGACATGGGTGGACTTCAGAAAGAATTCTTTCAGCTTATCTCTGAAGCAGTCTTCAATCCCAGCTACGGCATGTTTGTTAGCTCAGAGGAGAACAGGACAATATGGATCAATGGTAGGACAAACAAGTTACTGTGTGTGTGTGTCTTGGGTTTTTACAGACGTGTATCAGTCAGATATGATTATTTACGTCTGGGGAGCGACCTTTAAACGTCACCATCCGAAAGACGTGACTCAGTTTCGAACGTGCATCCTCGGCTGAATCAGTTTGTAACTTCCACTGTTAGCTGGATTACAGGCGCACGCCACAACGCCTAGTTACTTCTATCGCCTTCTCATTATGTACATTAGAAAGATTTCAATACAATATACTATGCACTGTGAGAAAAAGCCAACATCGGCATTGGCTGACATACGACGTAAAAGGCGCTATTTCGTTTTTTCAACGGCTTTTTCAAATTATCTAATATTTGTAGTGGTACACAAGTATTATAAATCATTATATTTATGGATATTTCAGCCGTCTCTGAACCGCTTTTGATCAAACAAAGATGATTTTGTCATTTAAATTGTATGTTCTTTCGAATTTGCTACTCAGTTTTTCATTATCTCACAAAAAAATTATTTTGTGTAGCACCCTCTGCAACAGAACTCAACTATCCCTTTAAGATCAACAGTGTAAATCCAATGAGAAGGTATTTGTAGGACCAATGTGAATGTTCAATCGTAGCTCCTCTAACAATTATTTTCTTGTTTGGGACAAACTTTTTAATTTAGTACACAATTATGAACCCATTACCAACATGAACCAAATGTGTTAAGCCTATGGGTATGATAGATGCCACCCAATGGTACAAGGTTGATAGATGCCCTTTATGCTCATCCTCTCAATGTTTTCTCTGGCCGTCGAGTTGTCACACATTTGTCACTTTCACCCTCGGTATTGCTTGTGTCGTCTAAACATGTCATTGTCTTACACTTTCAGGATCAGAAGGCTCTGCAGATTCTGACGATGAGTTTGAGCTGGTGGGCACCCTGCTTGGCCTAGCTATCTACAACGGTATCATCCTAGATGTTAACTTCCCTATGGCCATCTATAAGAAGCTCCATCAAGATCCCATGACCCTTGATGACCTGATCGGGGTGCAGCCATCCCTGGGGCGGGGCATCAGAGAGATGCTGGAGTATGAGGGAGATGTAGAGGATGTGTTCTGTCAAACATTCCAGGTAACTTAGTGAGATTGTGTCGGATACTTACATTAATTAGGTCTTTAAAAAAGATCTTGTATTGCCCTTATCTTTTTTTTTCTCCCTCTTTGGGCTGATATTTCTCAGTTTTGAATGCTTTAAAACATTTTTAAAATAAAAAAACGGTAAAAGCCGACTGTAGATTTCAAGATTTTTTGGGTCGGTCGCAAAAGGCAATACAACATCTTTTTGTTTTAGGCCTTACATCAAATGCCTTGTGTGAGACAGGATATACTATTGTGTGGATTCAATCATCTTTTCCAAGAATTAGAACTGTCTTTCAAAAATCAGTATGATATAATTTAGACAATATATTAATGTACCAAAGGGGTTTAGGTAAATACATTATAATCCAATGATGTGTATTAGGACTTAAAATCTGATTATGGTGATGATTCATAGAATATGTAAGTTATCACAAATATCTTTATTTCTGAAGTATTGGGTGTCTACACAAACTGTTAGATTGGATAAAATGTGATTGAGGTTAGTTTAGTAAATGAGATCAAAGCAAAAACATGTATCACATGCATGAACTGGACTGAGTCACTATTACTACTTATTGAGTATTTGATTTATTCTGTGTGTATTTGCTAGATTCCTGTTGATTTAATGATATATACCAACATGTGGCTTATATGTTTACCCACTGGCTAAGTAATGCCTTAGTGCGGTTATACAGGCCACAGATAGAAAGGACTTTCATGGTCCACTGTATCTGCCGACAGTTGACTGAGAGATATCGATCAGCTGTGCGATGGTACTGTACATTCTATCAATACTTACCTGTACATGAATAGTGATAGCCAGGTGTTAGAATAATACAAATTATATGGAATTATTTTGTTGTAAGGCTCTGAATTAAATGTAATAACATTGTTGCTGGTGATGTAGCCTCTGGTTTCAATATCATATCGCAATTCTGTGTTGTATGGAAACTTTTTTTCTTCATTTCTTTGCAGGTTTCTTATTCATCAATGGGTGATATTTTAACTGTTGACTTGGTTCTTCATGGCTCGCAAATTCCAGTAACAAACCAGGTACGTCTTTTCTCATTTGTCTTCAAACTATTTTAATGTTAAATAAGCACTAGCAACCAAGTGAAAATGTAAACAAAAATCAATATTGATTTAGAGTTTAATAACACTACAGTGAATGTAGTGAAATGTCTATGAAGTGTTACTAGGTATTAACAATTCTTTGGACAATCACCTGAACAAAGTTACTGAGTGTATCCTTTCTTAAAGGCCCATTCTTATATGGAGTATATAGGCCCAAAAAGAAATATCAGGGCCCAAGCTCATAATGTTTGGAGACTTTGTGGAGAATGAAAGGAATATTCAGTTACCCAACTTTGAGATGTATTTTCCTGTTATGATTTACTGAATCTGTCTTGTATGTTATATTTCAGAATCAAGAGGAGTATGCACGGTTATATGTGAAGCATTTACTGATAGATAGCATTGCAAGACAGTTTGAGGTAAGTGATTGAAATCAAACTAACAATTAGAACAATTTCAGAGATTTATAAAGTTAATTTTTAGTTGTACTAAGATGATACCTTGTGGCTTATATGTTTACCCACTGGCTAAGTAATGCCTTAGTGTGGTTATACAGGCCACACAGAGAAAGGACTTTCATGGTCCACTGTATCTGCCGACAGTTGACTGAGAGCTATCGGTCAGCTGTGCGATGGTACTGTACATGTTAGTGATATGATTTATAAATACATTCAGGGTGTTGAAAATTATGATTATAGTTTCTATACTGATATTAATGACAATGATAGTTATGACAAAGATGGTTATTAACATCTCATTCTCTACAAGACATTTTGGTTTTATGTCTGTTCATACGTAAAATTTACCTCCTTTTTATTGCCATGCCCTTTATTTGTATACCAGTAGCACAAGATGGGATTGTACTCCAAAACAAAGATTTGAATTTTCTTAGATGGAAACATAATTTTTGTTTAAAGAGAACTTTCATGATTTTGCAGAACAGGCATAATTTCCTTGCAACCAATGTCACAGAAAATATTTACAGACTCATTTTAGAAGGTTTTGTTTATTCCATCAGGCCTTTGCGAGAGGTTTTCACAGCGTATGTGGAGGTTCAGCCCTGCAGCTGTTCCAACCTTCAGAGATAGAGCTTCTTATTTGTGGTAGTCCTGTTTTAGACTTCCATGCTCTAGAGACCTCTGCTACCTATGAGGATGGCTTCTCCAGGTAACCATTACTTCCTTTGTAACTCTCAACTACTGGCCATTCTTTTTAGTGAACCCTTTCTTCATATCCATGTTCATCTTATGCTGTTGTATTTTTTGCCTTATTTGGGTGCTTTAAAGGAATGCCACTATTGCTTTACAATCTCTTAAGGCTTGTTAACATACAGCGTGGTAAACTGCCACAAAATAAGCTGCCACAAGTGTTTTATGTGTAAAATGAATGGCAACTGTGGGCAAAAAAGGACTTTTGCTTATTTACAGAGCTCTATGTTTAAGATACAGAAATGTGAAGCATATTACACTTTACTTAATCTGAAGAAAACTTCCACGGTTTTACCGCGTTGTATCTGAACATGCCTTATGGCAGTGCTATGTGATTATCATCTTTCATGAGGAATATGAAAAAAATATTGAGCTTAGAAATAAGTCTTTCTTTCACAATTCATTTATCAAATATTTCAAGCGTTAAAATATATGACTGTGGGGTCTTAACATTCAAATTTATAACCAGCACTGACGGTATGCAAGATCTGCTCTTTATAATTATGTTCTCTTTCTTTCAATATCAAATAGGAAACACCCGACTGTGATATCTTTGTGGAGATTCATTCATTCCCTTAGCAATGAACAGAAGAAGAAACTGCTTAACTTCATCACAGGAAGCGACAGGGTAAGTCTATTTCACATGTACATATCTGTCTTAGTTGAAATGCTTCAAGTGATTTTGTCTTCATAGGTTGCATGCTTAAACCCTCCTGATAAACCCTGTAAATAAATCCTGTAAATGTTCAGGAGCTTCTCGCAAGTTATTTCCTGAGAAAGAATTTTGCTATAATTCTAAGTTTGGAGATCAGTTGCATGATCTTCATATAAATAAAAAACAAGTCTGAAAAAAAGTCTTCAATCCATGAGGAGTTTGAATAAGAAACATCTTCCTGATAACAACTCTTTAACAAAAAGCACTCTACCTTTCCTCATACTTTTCTTTTTATATTATGTTTAATCATTACAGGTTCCTCTTAAAGGCCTGTCCAGCCTGCCCATTGTAATTCAAAGAAACGGTCCCGACTCTGAGCGCCTTCCCACTGCCATGACCTGCTTCAATCGTCTACTGCTTCCAGAATACAAGGATGAGAAGAAGCTGAGAGAGAGGCTCCTCGTTGCTGTTCAATATGGCAAGGGCTTTGGACTTACATAACTATCTACTGTTGCTGTTCAGTACGGCAAGGGCTTTGGACTTACATAACTATCTACTACTGCTGTTCAGTACGGCAAGGGCTTTGAACTTACATAACTATCTACTGCTGCTGTTCAGTACGGCAAGGGCTTTGGACTTACATAACTATCTACTGCTGCTGTTCAGTACGGCAAGGGCTTTGGACTTACATATACATACAAGTACTACTGGAATACAAAGAGGAGAAAAGGCTGTGAGACAGATTGTCTGTTGCTATCTAGTATGACAAGGGCTTTGGAATTGTATATCCAGGTTCTGTTTTGAAAGCAGAAAAGTTGCAAGAGACATGACTGATTGCTCTCCCATATCGACAGAAGTTTAGGGTGACATTGTGCCGTGTGTGAACGTAAAGGGAACTGAGAAGCCTTGGCTGAGTCATGGACTGACATGAAATCTCACCAACATACAGAGAACAAGAAATACAGCATCATTAACTTTACATGCAGCTCAGGAAGTTACCAGTTTTCTAAATTTGTAATGAAAGTAAGATGCAACATTTACTATTTATATTTGATAAAAGGACAGATTTGTATATCTTTGATATCATCTATGCTGCAAGGTTATAGCTGCTTTGTGCTGTTAAGTATGTTGGTTGTATGGTGCCATTCCATCTACACAATATAGTAATCAACATTTCAGTTAGGGTTTCAAGATATATGTAATCACTAAATATCGTCTAGGTCAAGTGCTAATAGGATGTTACTACTCCAGATTAAAGAAGGGGATAGAAGATATTTTCTGTCCTCTGTTGTGTTTTTTTGCTCCTCTGTTTTTGTTTTTAGTTTTAATATCACTGATATTTCATCATTTATACAGTCCACCCATCCAATGTCTCATTGTTACTCTCGACCTGTAATTGATTATTTTCTTTCCAAAGCAGCTCGGTGTAACTTGTTATTGCCCATGGGGAAGCAAAACTTATATAGCAAATTCTATTGGGTGAAAATAAGAAAATCAGAGATTCAATCCATGGAAGGATGAGAAAGTAAAGATTTAACTAATGGTTATTTCATTGATTATTTTATTGGCATCGGTGTGAAAGTGTGATTCATTTACATATTTGTTCATTGTCAAGGACAGAGCTGGAATTCTAGCCCTTTCAGGTGAAGTATACCTTCCTCTGTGTCCTTATAAAGGTAATTAAAGTCACCAAGAGTAAGGAATGTTCCTGTATTCCCTATCTCATTCATGCATTCAGAGTTGATTATATGTTTGAATTCGAGTTTATTATGATCTAGCATGCTATAGAAATTGGAGTAAAATGGAAAATACAATGAATCATCTTATTATGTATGATTGAATATTTAGGCCACATCACAAATCTGCATGTAGGATTCACATTAACACAATCAGAAGTAGTAAGTTATAGATAGAGATATAGATGGAACATACTATAATACTTTAGCTAAACTGTATGCCTCTATTTGTAGATGAGTATAGTCATATTGTGCCCCATTTACTAAACTGTTGAGAAAGATATGATTTATTCAGCATAATTATTATGATTATAGATTGACAAGTGAACAAGAAATTTAAGGTGAAATTTGCTGAATGATTTTGATGGACAGGTATTTCTTGGATTACATGTATGTTATTTTATGTCACTTTTTGTAATTGTTCCCCTAAACCTAATTTTTGTATAGACAGTTAAAGTTGTATGTAAAACAAAGGCCTACTTTGTTAGTATAGAGAAGTTTTTTTAACACAAAATATATTAAAAAACTGGTGCTATAGGGTGAAATATATGATACAAGTATTTGAAGTTTTTTAATTTATAACTTCCTCATTATTGCTGTGCTCATGTTTGCCTCACACTTGCACAAATATTGATGTTGTTTTTTTTTTTGTTTTTTTTTTGGGGGGGGGGGGGTGGGCGGACTTCCATATGTTTGAGTGCTATAACAGTTTGCTGTGAAGATTAATGAAGATATTTTTACTGGTGCACGCTAACTTTTCATTTTGAATTTTCTCTGCTAAACAGTGCTATTTGAATTTCTCTATGCTATGGCTCTTTTTCTGAAATATTTTTAAATCTTGAATTTTTTTTAAATTTGGTGTGAGTGCCACAAAAGCCAATATATGTTTGTATGTAAGCTTCAATAGACCCACTGCTTTAAAGATAAAGACCAGTTCTGGTCATGCGATTGCATTGTGAAAGAAACATTGTGGAATCGATCAGAAAAGGTTGATAGCATATAAGTATTGGTGTGTACTGCAAGGTTCTGGAATCATCAAAATGATAGGAAATTTGGACCAGTCTTGGTAAAGTTACAAGCACTGTACACAGAAAGATGTATATGGAACTACGCGACACGTGCGTAATATCTATCAGGTCCAAATAAATATAATAATTTACCAAAAATATCAATTAGTAGGCGGTTGCTCTGCAAAATTTGTATGATCACGTATTAGTCAAAACACATTCTTTCTCATGATTGGTAATAATAGCTTCCATTTCATTTTTTGAGAGGAGGGCGTTTCCTAAACTGGTCTTTACCTTTAAGTCCTACCCATGGGACTTGAAGATGAAAGCCACATTCAGCAGTATGAACACACTGATATTGTCTGGTCATGTTCTCATGTGAAGCCCATTGTCTGGACTCCTGCTCTGAGGCATAACACCTTTTTCTTTACTTTCTTGTTTCACCTTTTACTTCATTTTCTGCTCTTTCCTACCGGTATTCATTACTCCTTTCCTTTCTCTTCTGTTGTCATGTTATTTTTCTTCTTCCATGCATTTTTCAGTGTTACAAGATGTCAGTACCACAGGATAGTTTTAGGAGATTTCATTGCTGCTTTTATGGTATTCTTTATCATACATTAAAATATTAACAAAAGTTATTGAGAAATGTTGTTTCAACTATTGAAAACAAATTCAGTTTAAATTGAGAATGCTCTCAACAAGAAAGTCTACACACCCTAAGATGGTAGACTTCTGTTTAAGATGTTTACAAGATGTTTACAATGATGTTTACTAGCATGTCTTAAATACATGAAATAAGAGAGGAAGATGAAGACACTAGCTATACCTAGCTGGCTGGCAAAAGATTATTCTGATACGTGGAGCTGTAGGATAAGACATTTTTGTTGATTGCTATTCCTGAAGCTTAACAAATAAGTATTAAATAATGATTTCCACCAGAAAACTGAAATTACTCTATTCCAATGAATTATGTAAATATATGATATTCATGTTATACAGATTGATGTGATGAATTTGATAAGTTGTACAAGAACAAAATGAATATGAAAGTTTATTTATATATTCAATATTTATAAAATAATGTTTGAATGTAGGATTAAGTGTGTGATGATGTTTGTGATATTTTCGTTTGACTTATATGCTTAAAAATAATTACATCACAATTTGGTTATTGTGAAAGAAAAAAATTAATTCTTTGCAGTTTGCACCCATTAATTAACAAGGCATCATGTTTGTGCAGAGTAAAGTCATGCAGTTAACTGCTTCACAATATCCAAGCTGAATGTTGTCTGTGCAATTGGCTATGGCCGTGTTGATATAACCTGTACCTACGTTACCGGCCCCCAACTGAAAATTGTAAATCAAATAATGCCATGAGCTGCATTTTGTTATCATTTCCATGAAAACAAAGTACTGTTTATCCTTTTTTTTTAAATATTTTATTTGGGGGTTCACGATTAATTACTCTATAGTTCCTCTTTGAGAATTGATCATATTTCTGGCATTGTTAAAGTACAATTGGGGCAAAAATAACTCTGAGATTTCAAGATAATAGGCCTACAATTGGGGCAAAAATACTAGATTTCAAGATCTAGCTTGACATCACTGAGTTACTTTTGCCCCAAATGGTACATTTTGAATGATATACTTATGATGTAATGAGATCTTGTAAATTTCCTTTGTACTTAATACTTTCAATTTGGGCTCAAATCTGAAATATACACATACATGAAAATTGAAATGCTTATCCATGGAGTTGTACATGAGTTTTCTGTTACTTTTGATGTTGATCTTATGGTGCCTGGTATCAGGGACGTAATCAGTAGACAAAAGAGTTAGTCTTAGTTCAGATGAACACCATTTTCTGAGTCATGAAAGTCATAACAATTTTGTTGTCTGTCTTTGAGTGAGAGTAACTTTGAGAGTAAAAGTAAGTTATGTGAAATCTTTCAGAAGCTGTGTTACTGTCATAAATGATAAGACGATGAAGCTTTTAACAAAATTAAGAAAACGGTAAGTAAAAAAAAACGGCACTGTTGTAACTTTGTTATATAACTATTTCAAAACTACAATTGAACAGCAAAATACAAAATAGCTCATTCTAGGTGATTTTCAGGCCCTCTGATCGGTTCTAACTGGCTTCCCTGTTAATAACAAAAACGTTGTTTTATTGTATCCATTACAAAACATGAGACGAGTATGCATCTGCAAAGGAAAGTTTGTCATTTAGAACTTGAAATAAATAACGTATTTGGGGCAAAGACTGATCGAGAGGGAGATCTTGAGAGAGGATTAAGTGGAAAGAGGAGCTGCAGCTGTACAATTCTGGTCACAATATTTGAAAATATGTCTGGGTTTCCTAACAAGTAGAGCAGGATAAATGAGATCGCTTGTATTAGTATATCATCTCTACCTTGGCTTTGCCTTTTGGGGCATAGAGATTATTCAAGTTACAGATAGGAAATAAAATCTACCGGCTTGGCACCAAAAATAATTTCATTTGTCTGGAAGTAGACTAATCAAATCAAGCATCGGTGATCAGCTGCGCTGAACATGAAAGCATGTTTACAGCGAAAATATTTTCCTGAAATTCTAGTTTTTAACAGATTCCTTGCATGCAGTCATCAAAGCATTTTGAGGGTGACCAGTAATAAGATATTATCAGTGTATCAAATACATGTATATATTTCAAGAAAGGAATGAAAGACGAATGGAAACTGGAGGAACAGAGACGTCCCCCGCGTTACTGTGTGTTGAACACATGACTCTGAATGAATGCATGCGGGAGATTTGCACAATCAATCTTTGTTTTGATCAGGAGCATCTCGTCAAATAAAAACACAACATGCTTCGGACAACATGGATTGCGATGCTTCTTGGTTTCTGGTCGTCTTTATATCTTGCTGATACATATCTGAAGGTGAGTCGGTGAAAGAGTCTGTACAAGATTATTTTAGATCTAGGCCTACACATGATTTGAAGCCATAAAGCTTCAGATAAAGGTCGCAATAAATTTGCACTTGACTTATCATGCTTATTGCAATATGATCAACTTGGCCTGGGCGCTGGGTCGCCCATCATGACCATGACCGGCCTTGTCCATCAACCAATTTTCTCTCTATTCACTGTTGAACACTATTTGCAGGGCTGTCAACCCTCCCGCATTTGGAGGGAGTCTCACGCCACCACACCCATTGTCCCGCCGTCCCAATACTTAGCTCGTAGCGGGAGACTCCCGCCAGCACGCCTTTCCTCCCGCTCTCCCGCTTCGATGTAAAATCCCTGGTTTATGTAAAACCCTCCCGCCAACAAAAAACGGGACCAACAAAAAATGTGCTTTGTTAATTGTTACATTTAATAGGCCATGAATGTTTTATTTTTCTTGCTTTTTCTTGTGCTTTTTAGATTCTGGGTTAGTTTGACACTGATTTTGCAACTCTTTTGTCACATCTAGATACCCCTATAAAATAAAGTAGGTCTAGAACCATTTGGATTATAATTTTTCCAAATTTGTTAATATCGTTTTTAGTATTATAATTATGCTTAGATTCTAGTTGATTTTCTCTTTCTGTTTTTTGGGAAAATATATTCATGATGAATTTGGATCATTTTCCCTGTACAACTCTATGGTCTACCGTGTTTCTATTTCAGACTAACAGACGATGTGGAGAGCAGTACACTTCCTTCCAGGAGCGTTGCGGACTGTCTGTGTCCATCGCCCATCTCAAATGCTACACCACCAAGTTCAACCGTCTCTTCATAAGACTAGGCCAGTGCAAGCCTCGGCTCCTAAGATATTGGTTCACGTGTGGTGCATGCTTTGGTGTGGTGTTGATGTTTGTTGCTGTAGCACTGCTCCTCATGACGTTGGTCAAAGCTTTCTCACAAGATAAACCAGAACAGGTCCTGACGCCAGTGGTGAGTTGGAAAAAGAATTTTGAACTAAAATGGGGATGATTATCACCTCATTATTCGGGTAGCTGTTTATCCTATTTCCTTCTTTTTCTTTTTTATCTTTTTATTTCTAATTTTTTTTTCTTATCTAAATAATAATAATAATAATAATAATAACCCTATTTCTTTAGTTTTTATAATCAACATCAGCCCCTCTCCTGCCTCCCCCTTAGGCATGTGTTTACTCTCCAGTAAGGTATCCCCTTGCCCTGGAAACTTCTTCTGTGTGTGGAGAAGTATACCTACCCCCTACAGCCTATTACATATATCCTCATCACCCACCCCTCTTACTACTGGGATGAGGGCAAGGGCCTGGGTTCTGGGCTAGGGTGAACATCCCTGGCGAAAAGCAAGAGAGATATTCTCAATGTCGCACATGAGTTTAATACTATAATACAAAATACGTTTTCCAACATACTTGTCCTCCTGATAACCAGGCACTCTTTTTACAAAAGATGAACCAAATCCCTTTTGTCTTCTTTGTGCATGATTGATCGTCAGTGAAACGGAGTTAAGTCTTTTGTCAACTCTGTTAGTCGCTACGGCAGGCGGCCAGTAAAAACAAATTTGTTTAATCAAATTATTGAAATGCAAGCATTATTTTAAACAAATAGAACTTTGTTATTCCTGGCTCATTTTTCCTGATTGAGGTGTCATATGAAAGGGCAGAAAATGCACTTTCTAGAAATTTGATTTTCTCTTTGAAATTCAGATACCGCCTGCAAAATGACTTTTGGGTTTCCACTTTCCTCTTGTCAAATTGTTTTTAATCACTCATGCGTGAAGTATGCATCATATGAGTTGCATCAAATGAAAGAGGAGGATCTAAGCTTTACAAATATGTGTCATTTATTAATAATAATTGTGATTAAGTTATGCAGGCCTGATAATTACCAGATTTAAATCTGTTTCCCGATTTATTTATTTATTTCCCCCCCCCCCCCCCCCCCCCCCCGATTTTATCCCAATTTTCCTGATTTGTCCATTATTTTCTCTATTCTTCCCAAAAAAAATTCTCAATTTTCTTACTCAAAAGGGGGAATGTTGTTCGATGCCATTTTTTCCCCCCGCGAATTCTCTTCTTTTTTTTTTTTTACTGGAGGGGGGCGTGCTCACTATCACCCCTGGTAATGATAAAACATCAATAATTCTCAGTTTCGTTTTTTCTGGGATGCACTGTAGTACAAGACTGACAAAAGATAATTCTGCTTTGCAGGAAACGTTTACTGATGAAGGTTGTAGGTCGAAGAATCAAAGCATTTTTACATAAGTAAGATCATATGCCAAACGTTTAGGATTATTCTGTATAATTATATATTAACAATTCAACTTACATTAGTCATGGAATCTATTTCTTTGATGTATCTTAGATGCCTGGTGTGAATCTACCATTGAATCAGATCACTTATTTCTTTGCTGTTCTTCTCATCAGTGGTATCATACATGAGCTTGGGCATGCTATAGCTGCTGTAAGGTAGGTAATCAATGATCTACCATTGAATCAGATCACTTATTTCTTTGCTGTTCTTCTCATCAGTGGTATCATACATGAGCTTGGGCATGCTATAGCTGCTGTAAGGTAGGTAATCAATGATCTACCATTGAATCAGATCACTTATTTCTTTGTTGTTCTTCTCATCAGTGGTATCATACATGAGCTTGGGCATGCTATAGCTGCTGTCAGGTAGGTAATCAATGATCTACCATTGAATCAGATCACTTATTTCTTTGCTGTTCTTCTCATCAGTGGTATCATACATGAGCTTGGGCATGCTATAGCTGCTGTAAGGTAGGTAATCAATGATCTACCATCGAATCAGATCACTTATTTCGTTGCTGTTCTTCTCATCAGTGGTATCATACATGAGCTTGGGCATGCTATAGCTGCTGTAAGGTAGGTAATCAATGATCTACCATTGAATCAGATCACTTATTTCTTTGCTGTTCTTCTCATCAGTGGCATCATACATGAGCTTGGGCATGCTATAGCTGCTGTCAGGTAGGTAATCAATGCCACACAAAGTTGCTTTACTTTGCTTTTGATTAAACTGGTTGTACTGGAGTGTAGATTAAGTAGACTATTATACAAATGATACACATCAGTGAGGGCATTAGTAACAATTACCCACACAAGGTACCTTTGGAACAGTCTAACACGCCCAAGGCGCTGGCAGTAGCCGAGGGTGTTTGGACGGTTTTGAAGGTACAGAGTGTGGGTAATTTTATTAATGCCCGAACAAAATTATGTGTATTATTTGTTTTATAAGATTATGTTTTATTTCTTTTATAAAAGGATGTTTGATAACATGGTTTTACTAATGACCGGTCATTAGAATTGGATGATGACCGGTCATAATCCAAATTACGCGTTTGGCAAATAAATGCCTTGTCACGTGTACGCTTTCAACCAATCATTTAATTAAGATCCACGTCATCATCTTATAATAGTTTTTAGTTTTTAAAAATATCATTATTTGAGATTGTATTTTATTTTAATAGACTGTGTAGAAGTGTTTATTTGCTGTTATCTGTTGACATTATCAATTGAAATGAATCAACAAAAGACTTAATTCCTTTATTTGTTTTTCTTCAAAAATGTACACTTTACTTTCCTTTATCATCGCACTTTTAGAGAGAATGTGAGAGTGAACGGCTTTGGTGTGTTTGTGATGTTGATCTACCCTGGTGCCTTTGTAGACCTCCACACTGAGCATCTCCAAGCACTCAACGCTATCGGTCAGCTAAGGATCTACTGTGCAGGAGTTTGGCATAACTTTCTACTGGTCATTTGGGGTGTAGTTGTCTTGATGACCATGCCATATCTACTTAGCCCTCTCTACTTCACCGGTAATGGAGTTGTCATTACAGAGGTCTCACCTGTAAGTATCTCAATTAAAAATAATTTGTGCTTCTCTGATTAAGATTGGGTGCCACTTTACTGAAGATCATTTTAATGGTATAATACTTTCATTGGTAGGAAATGATTCTTGTATTAATATGGCTTTGATCATTTATATGTGAATGTTGATTATTCATGCAGGTGGACTAGAGCCATGATCATCAAAAGATGTTAAGCTTTGTGATAGTCAATACCTTCCTCTAGATGAGCTTGCTTGTTTTGTATAACTGATGTTGACCAAGCCTCTTTTAACCCTCTCATCATCACAGAACTCTCCAGTTTATGGTCCAAGAGGTCTTGCATCAGGCTACAAGGTAACGAGTATCAATGGCTGTCCAGTCTACAACACAGAGACATGGACACAGTGTCTCAGAGGAGTAGTCTTCTATCCAGTCTTTGGTCATTGTATGCCAGCAGGCAAGGCGCAACAACTCAACAAGGCTATCAAAAGTAAGACAGTGAATTGAAACAAAAATATTGAATGTGGATTATTTGAGGAAAAGAATCCTCAGTTATGTAATTCTTTAGAAAAGAGGCAAATTTGGTAAATTATGCAGTTCTATTTCAATATCAGTTATGCAGATGTGTGAGGTTTTTTTTTCTTTTCTTCAAGCCATTCCAAATTGAGAGATGCCTGGTTTGAGGCTTTACAGTCCCAGACACCCCTCTCTCTGTTCCAGGCTTTGTCATGCTTTATATCTTGACAAATATGTGACGCTACAATATGTATGGGTCTGTTGTCAGGCCAGTTGGATGGACATTCAACGTGATTCTTTCTTTGATCCTATGATAGTCACCGCCTTCTGATTATGTGCATCTTAATGAGAACATTCAGCTGTTTTAACAATAACGACTGCGTAAGCATTTTCGGTCATTGACAAAGGAGCAGTTTTGTTCTCTTGGGTTTTGTTTGGATGGTGTGGTCTGTAAGAGTGTGTCTTTAATAAAAACATTACCAATGGGGAGCAGCAAAGTTGAAAAGCAGACGATTTTGGTGATATGAAATTTATTATTACTGATTCGCACACTATTGCACACACCCATGACCTTATAAAACAGTTAGAGGGCCGTGATCTTTATAAGCCCTGTGCGTTGTAATTCTGGAATATTATGAGGAAATTGGGGGCAAAGGGATTTTAAATCACAAACAATCCAAATATAACCTACCTGGTAATATCAACATGTTTTTCAAAAATAGAACACAGTACATGGAACAACAATTTCCAATTATTAACCAGAACTATTATCTTCTGCGCGTGTATATTAACATGTTTAAAATCACTATCTTGATTCTGTCCCGGCTTATTGGCGGTGACCCTCATGAGATCAAAGTGAAGAAACATGTACGGAATGTTATTGAGACGACATTGACAGAGACAATCACAATGAACTCGTTAAGAAAACGATGAATGTCCATTCGTAATAGGTCCATGGTAAAACCAACTGGTATCCCTGCAAATTGTTTAACATTAAGTTTATAAAAAAGAAATGAAAATCTTCTGTCGACTGAGGAAGATTATGCAGGCGTGGTAATTACCCAATTCAAATCTGTTTCCCAATTTTTTTTAATTTTTTTTTCCCAGATTTTTTCCGGATTTTACCCCTATTTTCTGAATTTTCCCCAGATTTTCCCTTATTTCACTTGTTTTTCCTAATTTTTTCGAGATTTTCTTACTCAAAAGGGGGGGAGGGGATGTTTTAGATGCCATTTTTTCCCCCCGAATCCTTTTTTTTTAGTGCTCACTATCACCCCTGATTATGTGGACTGTCATTGACATCATAAGCATGTAATGAAATAAATTGTGTAAAAGAGAATTTCTTCATTTTTCAAAATGTCCTTCTCTCCATGCACCATGGGACTGATGATGATCCATTCTTTGTTCTCAGTGTATAAAGGTTCAAGAGGAGAGTTAGAATGCTGTAGGAATGACAGCATATCAGAACTGTGCTTTACATATAGACTAGGAGTGGAAGCTCAAAAACCAGAAAAGGTAATTATGGTCACTTCTTTAAAGTAGTTTGTTCTGTTATAAAACTGATTGATCTCCCTCTAAACTAAAAGCTAATATGTGGTTACTTGCTTTCTCAAGTATATTCTCTTTCAATCTCCATTTCTACATTCCCAACTACAATTTATTTGATCTAAACATAATACAAGGGTGAAGAAAATTGCTGAAGATGAAAGTCATTCTTGGTGTTTTTTATTAGATGAGTCAGTGGGCTTTCCTTAAATCGATAAGGGGGGGGGGGGGTTCGAATCCACTACATTTGCATAGAAGCAGGCCTGATAATTACCTGATTTAAATCGGTTTCCCAATTTTTTTATAATTTTTTTTTTTACTCAAGGGGGCGTGGTTGTGGGCAATTTTTTTTTTTTAGTGCTCACTGTCACCCCTGATAGAAGGTAGGCAAAAGCCCAATGTCTGCCTTTGTTTGCCATCACCCGGCCTGCCATGAAAATTCAAAATAACTCTAGAAATACTCCTTCAGGAGTAGAGTGGTATATATTTGTGTTAAGATTTGACCAGAGGTAATGATACTATCGTAAAGTGTGGTGTGCTATATTAGTGTTACCTACCATTCTCCTTGGCATTTGTTATATTGTAGATGTATGCTTGTTTAGAAGCTAGACCTGTGACGGAGTTACCATTTGTTATATTGTAGATGTATGCTTGTTTAGAAGCTAGACCTGTGACGGAGTTACCAAGATGTCACAAGGCAAGTGATTGTCTTCAAACCAGAAAGATGGTCTGTCTACATCCTTCCTTGGATAACTCTAGTCGTCTTCTCAGAGTTGCTCATAACTCAGGTCCTCCGGTGCTCTATGTAGGGGATCCATACTTCTTTAGCTATACAGGTAAGATACTTTAAACCAGATGCTGTTAATTTAAATATGAAAGTATGGAAGAGTTATTCTAGATTCTGCTCCAGTGTAAGCCCGAATCAAAACGGTTAACCGACGGTGTAATGACCGCATTTATCAAAACCGTTTAGCATTTCTCGCTCCAGCCCAGATCTCTGTATTGGCATTGAAGTCTCGCCAATAATTATTGTTTTCAGATCTCCGTATCGGCAAGAAAGTCTCGCCAATAATTATTATTTTCTTATCTCGAGTTCAGAGATGCCGATGTTCATTTTCCCATTATTTTAAAATCATGACAGATTGTTTTTGAGTGTGTGTGTATGTGTTTTTGGAGTTCCGCTTTCAACCTCTTTCCATGAACATGATTACATGATACATGTATGTCTTCATCGAAATGACTGAATACTTTAAAATTTACATACAGGTGCAAATATGTGTATTTTCATAACGGTTAAACAAAACAGCCCGTATAAAGTTGACGGTTAAACGTCTGACTTAGATTACTCCAGCTGTACTATACTATTGTCCTTTGTTTCACACAACTATAATGTATTCACTTTATGTACTGGTACATGTAGATATGATTTTTGTTATGAGTTGTTTCTGTTTTGCAATTCTGTATAGACTTACCATATCAACTAATTTAAAAACATTATTCAGACATAATAATTGATTTTCAAATTGAATTACCACCAACAAAAAAATGAATTACCACATATGGCAGGCGCCATTCTTTATTTGCAGACTCATTTGCAAGGAGACATGGGGTTATCTTTCATTGTCTGCTTTGGTTGTCATCCTGGGCAGGCATTTAATGAGAAACCAGTAAACCGGTAAACCTTTCGTGTTCCGGAAATTATTTGTTTACAGTCATTATTAATTTCAAGAAAACCACATTTGTTAAACTACTATACAGGATAGTTTTGGCAATGTTTATGCGGTACAGGAAAGGGTTTATAAGACATGGATGATTGTATCAAAGCCTCTAATACATACAACCTTTCATATCCTAAAACATTCACTAATCATTGTCCTTTGTAAATGTGTATTTATTTTATTTTACATGTGAATTTTCTTCTTTTCTCTCATTTTTCAGTGAGGATCAGTAGTTATGTTCCCAAGTATGACTGGCTACCTCTGACACTGCCTGAGGTTATAGAGATGTTCTGCAAGTATCCTTTATAATCAATGACTTCTTATTTACCAAGGGAGTTGTCAGTGATCTACCTGAGTAATGGGATTTATGTTAAATTCATTGGTCTTGACAATCCTCAATAACATTCATTTCCCTCAATTATACAAATACGTGTATCTCGTCAGGAGATTATCATTACTATATGCTTCTGTCGAAATAATGCATGTTTTCATGAGTTTTAAATGATCAATTGAATGGTATTAGAAGATCCTTGATGCCATACATTTATTTCTCTCCATTTACCACTAGTTTGTCCAGTACAAAAGATGTACATTTTACCCTGGATAAAATTTGAGGCAAAAGAGTAATTGTTAACATAAGGGTCTCTCACTACACAGCATGTGGAACATAGTACCTAGATTACAAACCTTAACAATCCCTTTTCACACCAGATATTTAATCTCCTTGTCAGGTGCTTTAGCAATCCTCAACGCAATGCCTTGCTATGCCTTGGATGGGCAGTGGATTCTGATGGCTGCCGTGGAATACTTCTTACCTAGTGTGATATCCAACCCTTCTGATCGTAACGTCATCTACAGTCTCATCATGATCTTTGGTACAATCATCCTCATTGCTAATGTTGCTCTGGCCATGTTTACATTAGTTGCTAGCTAGCAGAGGGACTCCTGATCGTAACGTTATCTACAGTCTCATCATGATCTTTGGTACAATCATCCTCATTGCTAATGTTGCTCTGGCCATGTTTACATTAGTTGCTAGCTAGCAGAGGGACTCCTGATCGTAACGTTATCTACAGTCTCATCATGATCTTCGGTACAATCATCCTCATTGCTAATGTTGCTCTGGCCATGTTTACATTAGTTGCTAGCTAGCAGAGGGACTTCTGATCGTAACGTCATCTACAGTCTCATCATGATCTTCGGTACAATCATCCTCATTGCTAATGTTGCTCTGGCTATGTTTACATTAGTTGCTAGCTAGCAGAGGGACTCCTGATCGTAACGTCATCTACAGTCTCATCATGATCTTCGGTACGATCATCCTCATTGCTAATGTTGCTCTGGCCATGTTTACATTAGTTGCTAGCTAGCAGAGGGACTCCTGGGATAGGATGGCAATATTTTTGTATTTTTTTAATGATAATTTTCAACTTTGTGTACATCTTTTGTAAGTGTTGTGGGGATTATGAATATTCCTGAATATGATGAAAGGTACAATATTTTGTATGAATACAGCTATTTCTGTACAAAGTGAATAAACTATTTTGTTTGGCAGTAAATGTTACATTGTATGCATGCTTCCATGTAGAACTGAAATCATCTGGGCAATGTCTCACAACATTTTGAGTATATGTTTACCAACATCCCATTGTAACATGTGCTTTATAATCAAACATGTTTATCAGGGGGTGTCTGCGAACTTGTATGTATGGCTGTTTTGTGAAACGATACCCTGTATCCCTTTTTTTAATCTTTATACTTAGATGTATGAATTCATCTGTTAAACATGGTTTGTCTTTATTTCTTTAAGCCCATGTTCTCAGTTGTTTCATACATCAAAGGTACTATGTCCTATTTGCAGGCCAAAAGAATGAAAAGGTTAAATTCCAACGGCATTTGAAAGATAATACTAATTTAGAACTTCCCTAAAAAAAAGGGGGGGGGGGGGCTTGAAGTGGGAAAATAACGACTATTAGTTGTAGAATCGACTTAAGTGCTACCAAGTCAGTGAGTAATAGTCGGATTTACAGAACTTTTATATCGAATGGTCGTACGTTTTGTGCTGCGCAAAGATTAAATCAGTTTAATTTTGGCCATTACAGGAAGTGGGTTATTGATGTAGACAAATGCTCATGTGCCCTTTACATATTTTATGTACCTTTTATGTTATTACCAAAGAAAAAAGTCACTCAATAAGTGTCTGACAGTGAAGTCCAGCAAGTAGGCGAGTTTTCTTGCATAATTTGAATATTAGGACACTGCTAACGTTTACATTTTACAGATAGGACATACATAACATGATCATAATTCCTGCAAAGTTGTAAAGAATTTGATGTTGGCTGCAAAAGGGACATTGTATCTTTAAAACCAAGGCTCCACAGTATATTCATGTATATTTTTTTATATTTTGAGGGGATGTGTATGGGCACTGTCTGCACAGGCCTCCTTCTTAACAAAAATTTGGAGGGTCTCGACTTACGATTGTAGACAAGACCCCTGCTAATATCAAGCTCTGATGAAAGCAAGGATGGAAAGAAAGAATCAAACTCTTATAATGATCTACATTGCAATTAAATGATTAAACTTCACCTTGTTAATTGCATACCTGCCAACCCTTCCGAATAATCCGAAATATAATGATTTTCTGGATTTTTAGGACCTAAAAATTTGGAATATTCTGATTTTTCAACAAAAGAAATTGTTTTGCTTTTGCTTTAGCCAAATTAAGTTTGTTTTATCATTTATGCCTTGAATGGCTGCATGATCGAGCAGCTAATTTTATTTTATTTTTTTGATTTTTTACAGATTTACAGCGTATTGCCAGTTACATTGCTGCTGCATGTGCAAACGCCTGTTAAGGGTACAGATTTCTCTTTTTTTTAAGGCATACTGTGCTAGAAATTCCTAATTCTTATTTTCAAATTGTTCAATTAGCTCAAAGATTCCTTCAAATACTCTTTTCTTTCGAGAACACTTCAATTCTTTACCACCGTCGTTTTTATTCAAGATCCCAACAAATTTTACTATTTGCTTGGTAATCAAAATTTTGAGGGATCTCACTCTTGCTGGACTATTAATCGGTTTTGGCATTTTTTGTTTCTTTACGGGAATGGCTAAAATCACGACTCTAATTTTGACTACCGTAATCAGATCGCTGGATTTCTTAAGCGAGGTATATAACATGCAATATATCGCTGAATCTTGCATGGCATTATTAGCACAGATTGCAAATTTCCTTTAAAGAAATCTAAGATATGTACCTTGGGTTACTATTGCTACAGGCTCTTGCCACGTGTCCGTGGGGGGGGGGGGGGGGGGGGTTATCGAAAACCACTAAAAAGTAACATTTTGAGGACTCAAAATATCCTGTACCTGTGTATAAGGCGCACCCCCGACTTTTGCCGACTGAAAAAAAGTGCGCCTTATACACGGAGATTTACGGTCAGTCTTTGTGAAGTGCCTCAATACAAATTATTTCATTCACCTGTATTTCAATAGACAGAATCCGAACTGCATACATTATTTGATCTCGGTTGAATGAATTCTCCCGTCTTTGCTTTCCGCCGCGTTGCTAAAGCGCCCTTCTGACTACAGACCTAAAAGAACTATACGTTACCCCTCTAACCAGAAATCAATTGGTATGGAGTAAGTTTAGTAGTATGACTGAGTACTCACTCATCGTCAAGGTTTCTGGTTCCAAACAACAGAGCCTTTGCATGAGGTTCATCGTGAAATCATTCAAGCGATAGCCTAGGGTGTAGCAAGGCAAATTCAGTGTTCGGTGCAGGTGTGATACCCACGCGATTGTTAAGCACAAAATTGTTTGGAACCAGCAACCTTGACAACTTGGTACACTATTTCTAAATCTTATATTTAAAGTAATCACTCTGAAGATAGATGAAGTTATATCGTGCATTATTATTTGTCCACTTCTTATTTCTCTAGATATTTTATTGTACATGCATTATTAGTATCATTGGCTACTGTGTAGCTAAATAACGATTACGATGTTCGTATATGAGAATTAAAAGTACATGAATATGACATTTCATAGTTCTTTTATATTTACTGAAATTATTATCATGACCAATTTCTTTTCTCTTATTTGAGTGCTTGTTATGTTTTCATTGTTGCTTTCTCTGCCTCTCTCTATCCCCCTCTCTCTTCCTCTCTCTCCTTGATCTCCCCCTCTCTGTAATGATACCGGTAATAGGGACTTTTAGATTTGCATGACAAGAACATGGACTGCGACGTGTGACATCCGTTAAGGCAATGTGGTGTCCTTTTAAGGCACACATAGCAGTCTACGTTCTCGTTGTGCTACTCTAAAAGTCGTTATTGTGAAGTATGAACTTTGTTCTCTTCCATCGATTAAAATAATACACAGGAATGCATAACGAAAATCATTGCTTCTGATTTCAAGAACAATCACTTTATATTATAAAAAAAATCAAATGGCAGCAAAAATTGAGGTTACAGTTGTTCTTGTCACAATTTGATCTACAAATTTACATTGAGCTTGGACTTCAAGGCTAGAGAAAAATGAAAAGCTAAAACGAGATGTCCAGTAGCGACTTGTAATACTAGCAAATACATACATTCAGTTCAGTCACATATCATCAAAACTAAAGAAAACATCTCTTTTAATATACAAGGTTTGATATGGTTACACAAGAATCTACAGTATATACTTCAAGATTTGAATGACAGTAAACTTGATTTCATTCTTGTTAAAATGGCTCTTTACATCAATAATCTCTTATTACCTGTAGCACCACAATTGGCTACAAATAGATCACTATTTATTTACAACTAAATAAAAGAGCAAATCTTGATTCCTTCCAGGCATTATAAAAATACATGTGGTGGTGGGTTTATAAACGGATGTTTTTTCTCTCTAAATATCAATGAAACCAGAATATTTCTATCATGGAATTGTGATAGCCAAGCACAATGGTTAATGGTTTTAAGTTTGTGCAATGGAAGGTATTAGACCTTGCCTCAGTGTAGATTTTGAACCCCCATGGACAACCTAAACAAACCATAACGCTACCAACCAGAACAATTCCCTTGTTAATTTTCAATGTGATGAAAACACTGCACCTTGCCAGTATGACAGAACTATTGCTCTAAATCAAAAGGTGTGACAGTCAATGATCAAGATCTATAAATCTTTGCAACAACATTTTGAAGGTCCCTTATCCTACTGATGGAGTAGATACTCCCTGCCTAATATTTTTGGAACAGTCAGACTTTATTTTCATTCAAGGAATATAAAAAAATGTTTGTATCTTACATTTTGTTCAAACCAATCGTCTATTCCAGACTGGCACACAACTTGTCATTCAGAATCACACAAGTTCTTTGGACTGTAATATCATCCCTTTGTTCAAATCACCAAGACTACAACTACACATCAATCTCTATAAATAATCAAATTTACACTGTACATGGTCAAAATAGGTGGAGTCATAAAACATCTGAATATGTTTAAAAATACATCTCAATCTTCATACATCATTATCATCAATAAATAACAAATCTCTATCACCTATTCAACTATGTATACTTTGTACAGTTTTGTCATGTGTTTGAAAGAGAGCGATGTACCGGTACATGTATTAACCAGCTTTTCCGTTGCAACACCAACTTCATACACTGCATGGAGTCCAAGTAAAAAAATTGAAGAAAAAAAACCCTCTTTGATGACCGACACCGATCTCTCACTTTGAACAGAGGTTGATACACGAATAGCATTACAATGAATTAGAATCACAATATCATGAAGACATTTCACAGATGATTTGACCCAACATTTGCACAATTACTTTGTAAAAAATAGACCAATAGAGAATGAAAAACTTGGTCAACAAGCCGGCTTAAGCTTAACAATGGTTTACATTAAGCTGTCCTTAATATTTCTACACAGTAAAGGTTATTGTCATCCTTTGTTACTTGGTATAAATCTTCAGCAACTGTAGTCCAATATCTCTGACACATACACAACTTCTTAGCTCAGACCAGCAAGCTTTGTTTTATCAATTTGTTTATGCTACTCACTTATTAATCTATTGATTGTTCATATATACTTTGTACATGAAAATAGTTTTACAGCAAACCCTGAATACAAACAATGTTATATTTGCACACACAAGTGTTTCGGCAGAAATTAGTGGCAGAGCTACACATGTTCTACCAGTTTTCTACAAGCTACAGCAATAGCGTCATGAATTAGCAAAGGACATCTCCTGTATTAAACTCTCTACCAATGTAGCCGTTACACGGTTTGTCAAAATCCCTGATACTTCTATCCCAAAAGGTATAAAGTGACTACCGATCTGTAACTCAGATTTGAAATACCTGTTTGAAAGCATTCTTGCATATCATTTGCTGAATGTAAAATTAAATTGTACTCCATCAAAGTTGAAAATCATTAAAGTTAAACCTTTCTGAAAGACAATCTACCTTGCATGAACTAAACATAAACAATAAATATGTTGAAAGCAATCTTATGAGAAGCCATGTAAGGGTGAGACCGCCTTTGTGCATTGACGATGGCACCCTGAAGGAAGCTCAAATACTTAACATAAGATAGTCAATAATATTCAACAAAACATAATCAATTCCAGTTTAAAACACTTAATGCTGTTTGATTTTGAACAATGATTCAAAAAAAGGTAAAATATGAATACTCTTTGTGAGTTGTACATCTCAAAAATACATTCAACTTTTGCACCATGATAAGAGTTGACTCGACAGCTAAAAAGTGGCAGAAAATATAGTTTAACCAAATCATCTTGAAAGAAACAGAGAAAGAGCTTAGTTAATCAAGCTGCACACTGGAATAATTTATCAAAATGTGATATCCTAGCATTTATCTGAAAAAACTAATTGTCATATACCTAACCCCATTACCAACTAACCAGAAAAATAATTTGACGAACTGACTTTGGAAACATCAGTACATTGTTAAAGACAAGTAGACAGTACACACCATATCATGAGCAAACTAGAAAGGTCAAAGATGGAAATCAAGGTCAAAGGTCAAATGTCATCGCAATACCAGTTGTACCAAACAGAATGATTTAATTAAAAACAGTTGATGCTAGACAACATCTTTTTCACGAACCTTCAAGACTTCTCTCTGACAGCCAGACAAATGTTATATACTATGCCTAAAGACTGATACAGGAGGGACACTAACATTTTGAAAGAGTAATGAATTTTGACAATCTTGTTTGAGATCTTTTCCTTTTTAATTTACAAAATGAACAGAAATACTATTTGTAAAACCAATCGATTAAAGAATAGCTCTATTCCTTATTTTGTTCGCATCATAAATGATTATTATTTTAAAAAGTAAGCTTTATGCATTTTGTGTATTTTTATGTATCTAGTATATTTATCCTTTTAACTGTCTTCACATCTACATCTAAGGTATATACTTCTTTGGGTGTGTATAAAGCTGAGCTCCAATTCAGATTCTATGTAGCTTGTACTTGATTCATGACGTATATATTTGTATAAGTATATATATATATATGTATATTTATTTTTTGTATAATGTTTTTCTTTTCCCTTTTACTGTTTCTACCTGCGTTCTTTTTCTTCTTAATGTTAATTACGTACTTGTTTAGGGGTCAACGTTCAGCAAGGCTAAATGCTCTTTTTTTGTTGACCCCTCATTCAACATAAATTTGCTTTCTTAACTAATTTCCTTGTTAACTTTATTGTATTCATATTATCTGTAATGTTACCCTTTTACATTCCATTTCATGGGGCCAAATATTGATAGTCACCAGTATGGGAGCTTGGAAGGCTCCTCTACCACTCACTGTTTAGTTGAGATGATGCATCCATTTTACAAGGGGTCGGATAAGCCCAACTTTGTTGGAAATCTTGTAGTAACAGACTTCTCAAAAGCCTTTGACTCAATTGACCACACCATGGTTGTTACCAAACTTCTAGAAATCGGAGTTCGCCCTGAAATTATCCCATGGATTGGTGATTTTCTGACCAACAGACAACAGAGAGTGAAGTACCAGAATGCCGTTTCTGCCTGGAAGAGTCTAACCTATGGTGTCCCTCAGGGAACAAAAATCGGCCCGCTGGCTTTTCTCGCACTTATCAACGATGCACTAGGATCAACTGAGTTACATACTTGGAAGTATGTGGATGACCTTAGCATCGGAGAGACAATAACGGTGAATGAGCCCTCTTGTCTGCAACAGGTCGTCAATGAGCTTGAACAATATGCCGACCAACACCACCTACACCTGAATGCGGCCAAATGCAAACATCTCCAGATTTGCTTCAAGCGATTACAACCAGAATCTTTGTCTCAGCTACCACATCCAAAATATTTGGGCCTAAGGACCTTTTACTTTTACCACCATGTGTTTAGCATGTTGTAAGCTAGGGGTTACTCTTTTGATTTGGAATGAAATATGTCTGGAAAGTATACACTGAATGTAAACAATTAACAAAATTTGACTCCTCTATTAGTATAACCTGAAAATTTGTTGAATTGAAAAAAATTAGTGTTGAGAGATGATTATTTTTCAGCGCAAGAATTTCGCTAATCTGGACCACATGCAAAGAAGTATTATGTGTGTTTGTGTGTGTGTATATAATTGGGTTATTACAGTGAGAAATGATGAGGCTATTAAAGGCGTTAATATTGGAGGAATTGAAGTCAAACAAGTTTTATATGCAGATGACATGACAATATTTGTTAGAAATAAAGAACCTGTAGAAAGAGTAAAGGAGATTATACGTTATTTAAGAATATTTAATGATTTATCATGTTCTTTGTATTATTGATCTATATGTATTTATATTCATAATTTATCAATTTCATTGTACTCAATTTCATTGTACTCAATTAAATGTTTGTATTATCAATCCAACCCTTTGGTTGCTGTGAATAAATAAACGAATATATATAGGCCTCTCTTATAGCAGTCAATACATCTATAGTATTTACTGTGAAATAGACTTCCGTTATATATAATTCCGTACTATTTTTAATTTCAATTACAGAGATTACCTCAAAGAGGAGTCGAAAGACAAAAAGAAGGAGGAGTTAATTTATAATGGCTGGACCTTCGACTCGGTGAAAGGAAATCCCCAACAGACAAACGCAGCAGATTGTGGGGTATTCGCCCTAAAGACGGCGGAATTCCTTGCAAGGGATGCCCCCCTCTATTTTACACAAGTAAGATATTATGATGATGTAATAACAATGATAATGATCTGTGCTGAATTAGCTCATAGAGCGTCAGAATGTGACAGTTTATTCACTACATTTTCACTCAAAGTAGGACGCTGAGAAATGAATTTATTCTTGTTGATGACGATTTGTTGTAACTGTTCATGAATGTATTGTTTAGATGTCAGTGGAAAGAAATAAATAAATCTTGAATCTTAAGATGGAAACTGAGATAGGACCCAGTTGAAACACTGCCCCTGAGGCCTGGTTACCAGAGGGGGATGTAGACCAGAACAAATAATTAATTAATTAATAATTTAATACCACCTCACTCACATTGTCCACCCAACAGCAAGGACACAGAGGAACCATCCCTACTTGGCACCAAACTCGCCAATCCCCCCCAAAAAACGGTCCTCGCGAAATCATCCCTACAATAATTAAACAGGTTAGTCTCTTATCCATCTTTGCTTGACAATCATCCTTACAATAATTAAACAGGTTAGTCTCTTATCCATCTTTGCTTGACAATCATCCCTACAATAATTAAACAGGTTAGTCTCTTATCCATCTTTGCTTGACAATCATCTCTACAATAATTAAACAGGTTAGTCTCTTATCCATCTTTGCTTGACTCTTCAGGCGGAGGTATATTTCGTTACTCTGGACAGTTGCATCTTGATGATTTTTATGTGATTCTCTTTCTTGGTAACAGAACTGGTTGAAGAGGAAGAAGAGGAGGCAGAGACAGGAGGTGATCAAAGCCACATTACCTCAACTTCATCTGAGCCGGCAAGGAATGCCACTGCTTTAGATCTTAAAAGTGTAGGAACATCAGCCAGGTCCAGAAAGAGGGACAGAGATTGCATATCTCCTCTGTCTTCTGCAGATCACAGGGTGCAAAGTAAAGGAAACCCAAACAAAAGCATGTGCCGTGGACGGAGGAAGAGAAAGACTCTGTTCTCTGACATTTCCACCAACACATTTTGACCAAAACACTACCTGGCAAAGGAGAGATTGATAAGTGTCTGCAACAAGAGTGTTGTCTGCATAGAAGAACATAGACAAATGTAAAGGACTATGTAAGAAATAGAATAGCAAAACTCAGATAAGAAAGGACCATGAGAAATCATCCTTTTATGGCGCACAACCCGCCAATGCCAAAGAAAACAAGGACCATGCAAAATCACCCGTTTAGGACACAGAGATTATCTCAAAGAGGAGTCCATGGATAAAAAGCAGCAGGAGTTCAGTTTGGATGCCTGGACACATAACTCTGCGCAGGAAGGAGTTCTAATTTCAATTACAGAGATTATCTAAAAGGAGAATGCTTAGATAAGAGGAAGGAGGAATTCACATTAGATGGCTGGTCATACTACTCTGGGAAGGAATCCCCAGCAGCTCAATTCAGCAGATTGTGGGGTATTCTGCCTCAAGATGGCAGAATTCATTTCAAGGGATGCCCCCCTCTATTTCACTCAGGTAAGATATGATGATGTTATATAAGTGATAATGATCTGTGCTGAATTGGCTCATAGAGCGTCAGTTTATTCACTACATTTTCACTCAAAGTAGGACGCTGAGAAATAAATTTATTCTTGATGATGACGATTTGTTGTACCGGTAACTGTTCATGAATGTATTGTTTAGATGTCGGTGGAAAGAAAGAAATAAATCTTAAGATGGAAGCTGAGATGGAAGCTGAGATAGACCCAGTTGAATCACTGCCCCTGGTTACCAGAGGGGGATGTAGACCAGAACAAATAATTAACAGAAGATGACTTATGGTACCCAAGCCACAAAGGACGCTGAGAAATCACCCCTACCATACTTCATCTGAGCCTGCAAGGAATGACACTGCTCTAGATCTTAAAAGTGAAGGAACATCAGTCAGTCAGATTTTGGGAATCTATTTCTATGGTATTGAAAGTGTTAACTATGAAGAGGTTGGATATAACGCAAGCAGGTAACTCTCATAACTCTTCCTCACAGACTTCATACACTCAGCCGGGCTGGGCTGGGCTGAATGAAGCTATGGGACAGCGGGAGACTGAGCGTGGTGGCATGAGCGTGAGACTCCCTCCAAATGTGGGAGGGTTAACAGCCTAGCTGTTATCAGGCTATATACTCACGGTTCACTGTGATAGATTTCAAACCATCATGGGAAGTCGTGAATGCTATGGAATCACTGATTATCACATTTCAACGTTGACACTGAAACACAGCAGGCATATCCTTGTCAGGGCAATCACTTTCAGGAATTTCTGCAGTCTCCATGTTATCGCAGATTTTGTTAATGTTTGCCTTTTTCTGAGTCCTTCTGATTATTTCAAAGGTACTGATTTGGTCGCTCAGATTGTTGTAAAGTAATCATAAAGATCCAGCGAGTGAGGGTCTGGTCACCCTGAAGAGAGACGACATGCAGATCGACTCTGGAAGGTCTGAACTAGCTAACTTCATGGGGACTTTCAGAATGGAGCTTTATAGCTTTCCTGCGATTGTTGATGAATTTATGCTTGTTGAATATGAATTTGTTGTAACTGTTCATGAATGTATTGTTTAGATGTCAGTGGAAAGAAGGAGTTCAGTTTTGAAGGCTGGACTTTCGACTCTGGGAAGGGCAATCCCCAGCAGCACAACGAGGCAGATTGTGGGGTATTCTGCCTAAAGAATGCAGAATTTATTTAGAATGTACCAAAGGTAACAAGGACAAGAAGGAATCACCCTTATACCGCTTGAATATCATAGTTTTATGGACTGTAACGTTTTGTTTTATAAAGCAACTCACATGCTTGCAAAGAATGTATTATTAAATAGTCAAGTATTCACTTTTAAGATATGCCAGAAAGGGATCACTTTTGTATGAATTTATTTTTCAATGTTATTTTTAATGGAACGATAAGTTGTGTTTATCTACTTACAATTTGTAAAAAATGTAAAATGATGAAACAAATTTAGTGACTAATTCCTAATCAATAGAGTCTTGAATCACATTAAGGCCAAGCAATAAAAGATGCAATTAAAAGATTTAATACCACCTCACTCACATTGTCCACCCAACAGCTAGGACATTGAGGAATCATCCTCACCTCCCGGTGTTTTTACCAAAAAAAAACAAACCAAGGACGCCAAGAAACCACCCCTACAAAAAATAAAACAGGTTAGTATGTTATCCATCTTTGCTTTGACTTTTGTTTAAATTTTCATTAATCCAATTTGAGTGGATTTGATGAAAAGGGTGATATTTAGATTAGACACTCTTTATCCTCCTTGAAATGCCCAAAATATGGCTATTTTATTAAGAAGACTCCTTGACATGCTAAACATTATGGTGTTTTTTCATCCACATTTTCCTCGTTAACGTGTTAAATAAGGGGTTATAATTGCATAAATAGGGGGGGGGGATCTAGTTTGAAATTCACAGGGTGAATACGGTACCAGTTCTTAATCGATATGTTAACTACACAAAACAAATTGAGCCTTTCTCCATCCTCTACTTATTTTTAGAATCGTAACTAGTGTGAGAATTACCCCCCCCCCCCCCCCCCCCCCTTCATTATTAGTTTTTTTTAATGTTTACCACCTGTGCATGCAGTGGGGTACCGGTAATGAGCAAAAACTTTTGGGGGGTCAGAACAAAATTCATATCACCACCAAGTAGAATAATGCAGGGGCGGCAGAGCGTCTTCCCCCCCCCCCCCCTCCCCAAAAAAAGGGGGGGTGGGCAGAAAAAAGGGGGGCACCTACAAAGGGAAACAAGCAAAATGTTAAGATTTGTGAGGTCCCAGTGCAAAGAATTACATCTTATAAAGAAGGGAGGAAAAAAAAACGATGGGTATTAAGCAAAAATTAATGAAGAAAGAGTGGAAAGTTCTTTCATCAGTATACTTATAACATCTATAAATTGGAGTGAGCAAGCTCTAGAGAAAATTAAAGAAAAAGGGGCTCTAGATCACCTTGAACTAGGGGTGTACCGGTATGTTATAGAGAAAGGAAAAGTAGGCACTTATCAAAAGGGAAAAAAACAGTTATTAGAAAAGAAAAGGTGCATGTGTCAAAGTAAAAAGGGCAAAAAGAGGAATCTAATCCAAGATCCAAGTTGCGGCACCCAGCTTCATTGTGGTCGAATCAAGGCAAGTCTGGAGTTGCAATCAACTTTGTACATAAAGTCAATGCATCAGCAGGTCCGGTGCTTGTTTTTCATTTGGCTTTTTGAAGATACCATCACACTCGAATGGCTTGCGATAGGTGAAAAAAACTGTTAACAAAATCACTGATTTCTTGATTTTTAGCGCTTTTTTACCCCCGTGAGCTTTGGAAACGTACATGAATACTTTACAGCAACATTTATGCTTAGATATGTTAGTCAGGTTTTAATAGTCTTAATATTATTAAAATATATTCCATAATTTTTAAGTGGGCAGGTTGTGAATGAATGAATGATTCACATTTAACTGATATATATATATATATATATATATATATTGAATGGCACGATTCTATCAACTTGTAGCAAAGCACAGTGAACAACAAGATCGTAATATCAAATAAGACCCAACCTACCGGTATATGTTGGTTTTCCCCATTACAGAGGTAAAATTCAAAGTTCAAACAAACGTCCACCAGGGGAAAAATTCTGATCTCATATAGAGCAGGAAACCGATGAGTCCAAATTGCAATTTTGACCCAGAACTCAAATGCTGCAAAGCAATATTGTATATATTTGGGAAACACATAGCATCCTCTGTAGGCTAGGGGCTTATGGATTAGGGGCCATCGCTAGCTGATGGACTGCCCTACAGTTTGGGGTCCCATGAGGGTAGGTAACCCGATAGGGCAGCTATGATGTTGTGATTGTATAGGTCTCTTACAATCCCAAGGCATATAAAGGAATGAATGACCTCCCATTATATTACCGGTACTAGATTACACGAGATGGAATAGAAGAAGAGGTGGAGTGATCGGACAAGATGGAATAACAGAGGGCGACAGAGAGAGAGCGAGAGACCAACTTAGAAACTGATGGAGAAAGAGATAAGAGAAAAATGTAAATAACCAATGAAATTGATCAATGGATAGAGGAATATAGAATAAGAAAGAGATCATAGAAAATCTGTTTAAGTGAGAAAGACAGAATGGGAGGGATGGATGAGAATGAAAGACAGACATCGTGTTTGGTGTGGGAGAAACACAAGGGACAAACAAATTAAGAAAGCTGAAACAGAACAATTGATAATCTTAGCAAGAGTACAGGAAAAGAGAAGGAGAGTACGGTAAGTGAGAAGTTAAATTCAACCAAATACAGTTTGTAGAAGCCAACTACACATATGATATGGCAAACATTACGCCAGAGAACACAAGAACATACATCTAAATATAACCAGTATCTTGCTTTTCACACCCCTCATACCTTTAATGGAACATACTTAGGAAACCAAGCAGACCAGCACTACGCAGGAACATGCCCATCAGCAGGTATACATCCATCAACTCTGAACCTAATATTTGCACATGGAAGAGACATCCCAAGAAAAAAAAGAATCACCAAAGTGCTTGCATTTAGGCTTGCACTTGCACATCCACCCTAGGAATAAAAAAAGCCCAGCACCATTGCATACATGTAGACCTGTGCATTCCGGCATCCTGGGAATGAAAACCAATGCCAAGTTAGAATCTCTTCACTCAGTGACGACCCATTGACCTTGGTCACATGACCAGCTTGGAGCGTGATAATGATCAAAGGTCAACTTTTGGAGTTCAAGGGAGGCTGATGACCTAGCCCAAGTTGTTTATCTCTTTCATCCTTTCTCTTCGTCAACTCTTGGTAAAAAACTTCCTTAATTTTGCCTTCCTGAGAAAGGTCTCTGGTTTCTCCGCAAGGCTGAACAGACTTCTCATATTGCTTCTGATATCTTCAAACCTTGGTAGAGAAACTGGACCAATCCTTGGGAGTCTCTACAAGCTAAACTCCTTTAACACTCAAATGTTAAGGTCAGGACAAACTTGGGAAAAAACTGATTTAATCAACCTTTACTGATGGGTGGGTCATGTATCAAAGTTCTTTTCAATCTTTTGACTGGATCATGTACCAAGAGCGCCTTACATGTACAGACTTGAGGAAAGGTTCTATATATATAAATTATGCAACAGTACACAATTCTAGTCAATATGTGGAATAGTGTCCGCACATCAAACTTGAATTTAGACTATTGAAAGTGTTAACTATGAAGAGGTTGGATATAACGCAAGCAGGTAACTCTCCAAACTCTTCCTCACAGACTTCATACACTCAGCCGGGCTGGGCTGGGCTGAATGAAGCTATGAGACGACAAGTTCAAAAGCACGCTGCTGTGGGTTTCCAGCTCCTCTCAAGTAATAACCCTGATAACTTTTGAATAAACCTTCGTATCAATATACCAGAACTCAACTCAGTTTGTGCTTATATCAAGATATCAACTAATTTCTGACACAGTACTTGTAATCTTTTCAATGAAATACCTTTGCAAACTAATAAATACTCCTCTGAAGAATAACATTTATCAAAACCACATGACTTGTACATCTTGATTGAAATCTCTGTATCGATCATAACATTTTACCTCTTACTAAAACCCTATGCTACCCATCTATTCATATTAAAAGTAAACCACATGTTAAATATATCAACTCCTCTACTGATCTCTAGGTCGTGTTGGTATAAGATAAACAGAACATAATTCCTAAAATCGAAAGAGGAAGAACAACCTAATCACGGACTATTTGCATAGATATATTGACCCTGGCGGGTTGACCTTTTTATGGTTTCATAGTTAAATGCTTCCTGTTTAACTTCCCATCCACTCATTCTCTGTATACTCATTAATCAGAAATAATGATTTTCTTTTGTACAAAGAAATCAAATATTACACATTTGTTCAGTGTACAAAGAAAAGGAAAAGAAAAGGGAGAGCAAAGCTAGGTTATCACTGCCATGTTTGGACACATACAGACCTAGAAGACACATTAAAAAGTTAGGTTAGGAAAATTGATTTTTTTTTTTTTTATGGTTAAGTCTGTACAGTGTATTTTTGTAAAGCTTTTAATATCTCCCCAAATTGATCTCCAAAAGACAGCTCAGTTGCTTGATTTGTGATTCATCTTTAATATGCAAGAAGCCAATGTCTCTATGTTACAAGTTTTAAATAATGATTTTCTTTCTTACTTTGACAATACTGGATTGTGTGACATATTTGTCACCCCCATAAGTTGATCATACAATTTAATTTTTGTTTTACTCTTTCTACTAGCTAATCATTGTCAGTGACTTCCTTGCTTGGGGTGATCAGGCTTTCTCAGCCATGGGTCTGAAACTCTGGAATGAACTCCCTCTACAAATACGTTAACTGTCGTCAACACAAACGTTCAATCACAACTGTAATTATTGCAAAATTCTAATTTACTATGTCTAGGAGAATTTAGTTTTGTTTTTTCTTTCTTACGTTTGTTACATGTATTTTTCTCTAAGCACCTTGAGCACCAAAAGGTGGACCTCTGTGCTATATAAGTAGCCACTACTATTATTATTATTGTTATTATTATTATTATAAAAAAGTAAACGAGAGAGAAGTATACAATATTTCAGATTAAATCAAGAAGTCTACCAAGAGTTGAGCAAGGATCTAAATGAAAAGTCCAGAGGGTTATCTCTAATCTCGATAACAAACCCAAACATCTCAGAGTCAACATGGTGATCAAAACTAATCCTGATTTCCATCTAAACAAACCACACTAAAAATAGACCAGGAGGAAGTGAAACCTTCAGTCCTTACTTCTTCCCCTTCCATCTGTATTTGGCCCCCTATCCTACAGCAACATGTTAACGGTGAGGGTCACACAATAAGCAGGTAACTTTAAGTTTGGGTCATGGCTTTTAATTTTGAAGATATCTTGTATTTTACAGGGACTGTGAAGACGCACTCTTGCTTACAACGCTTTAAGTTAACTCAAAGTTTCAAACCACGGCAGATTCGTCAGTTAAGCACGATTACTACCAACAGAGGGGGGGGGGGCTCCGATCAAAGTTCTGCACCATTTGGACGTAATTAACTTTGAATTTAAGCTAGCTTGAAGATCAAATGAATGCTTTACCCGGCTTGTAGTCAACCTTGAATACTTGTTTGATTCCCTGTGAACCCTTATGTTTTTCAGTGGATCGCTGTTTATAACTTTGAGATTTTGCAAACTTAAAAACTAGGAGTCCGATGTGAACAACGCTAACATTGAATGTAGAAGAGGGTCTGTGGAGGCTTGGAGTAGGGTGCACAGCTAGCCAGTCAGATCATTACCAGCTGGTAAGAGCAAGATAGCTCACATTACTCTCAGCTTTAATAAAACATTCATTCATTGACCATCAACAATACGAGGGCCAAGACTTCTTCAGAGTGAAAATTGGTTTTGACTTGATTTAGTGTGGATTCAAATGAACTGTACATGTGTTTATTCTATGTGTAGTGTATGTTCAGAGCCTGTTTGTAGTAATCTAAATAAAGGGAGTATATATGGAAGAGTATTTTCTGAACTATAAAAAGGCAATGTAAAAGCTAGGGCAAGAAACATACAGAAAGCTATACAGACATTAAAATAATTCCTATCTACGTATGGTAGA
>JAVYIG010010583.1:32500-67967 GCA_035222895.1 Strongylocentrotus droebachiensis | reverse complement strand
AAACCAAAGTTCACAATATGTTTATGTTACTGAAAATAATATCACAGGTAAAATACCACTGATAATAAACAGCCTTACTTATATCCGCTTGTTACATGAGTCTGTACATTCCATTTTTGATTATTCTTGTAGTCTTGTTAGGAAATGTATATTTCATTTATTAGCCTGACCATCGCTTAAGTCAGCAGTACTGCGTGTAGTGTATTTATTTTATCAACTTGAATCTAACGTGAAATGGATGAAGATGAACCTTTGGTAAATTGATACTTACCTATCCTGTCTTGTCGACGGTGTCTCCTCCAGCAGATGATGAGTACGCAGACACCAGCTATTGTCACGAATACCATAGGCACTACTGCAAACTTATCTGTTTTCCAGCATTTTCAAAATATTTCGCATTAAAAAAAGAGTAAAAGTCCCATTTGTAAGTTTCATTGCATTTAATAACAGCACCGCATGTATCGATGAGTCTTAATAAAAGTAAAATGTATATTTAGGGTATTAATATTTTAGTTCAACAGCTCATTAACTAGCTATAGCATGCCAAATATGTTTTAGCCCTTCAATGGAAAAACATTTGTATTACCAGGAGTAAGATAAATGGTATATTTCATGTTTTTCCTTAATATCTGTTGTATCTAAAAAGACAAGTTTCACAACATATAGCAACAAAACACAAAACATAAATCTGAAATGATCAAGCCACGAAGTATTATTCACGGGCTTAGATTTGAAGTGTTGGCAGCATGCTAACCTATAATAACGGCCCCCTTTGGCTTGTGAGGCTTTGGAGTGGACCCCATCAAAGTGTCGTTCTGCTGAATCAAGCTTACAAAAACAGTCCCAGCTCTTTCTTCCATGTTTCCTGGTACATCTGACGCAACACAGACGTAAGGTATTTCATGTGGTAACGCGCTGACGGTCACTGATTTGCTTCTTGTTCCATCATCGTTTGTCCATTTCCTGATCCCTAGGGGAGCAATCTTTTCAGAGCCATGTAAAAAGAAAAGATGAAGGTCTGGGAAGAAGTCGGATGCAGAACAAGTAATGTTGACGCCAACGTGCGTAGAAATTACGCAACCGTAATTGTTCCCGAGCGTTACAGAATCATTGCACCCTTCGATGATTGGGTATGGCTCCCTTGGTGGAGCTTCAGAAAAATGGAAAAACAAAAGTTAAACTGCATGACAAATGTATAACTACATGTACGAACACATATACATATTATTATTTTAGAAAATTTGTATGAAGCTTATTGTAATCGAACCAAAAAGTAAGACATAAAAAAGCGTGTTTCCACAGAAAAAAAGTGGAACACGGATTATCTTTTCCGGAATTGAAATACCGTGTCGCGGCGACACGGTATTAAACCAATCTGTTTCCACAGAGCGCAGCATTCCGATTCGCCCCGATTCCGTGTTCCAAGTCAGGCAAATACCGTGTCAATCGGAAGTCAAGATTCAACCTTTGACCTCGATCGTGGATTCAGATCTACACAAGATTCCACGCTATTCTATTGTGACGTACATTTGTCATTGTGACGTACAGCGCGTATATAAACATATTATTGTATACGCGTATTTCAAAGTATTGTTCAACCAATCACGCTGTAGTAGTGATTGGGGCTTCGCGCGCTCTGATCTGATGATCCGCCAGACACGGTTTGTCGCTGTGTGTTTCCACAGCGATTTCAGAGGGAGTTCGTTGGGATCGACACGTCAAGATCCACCTCCAGAGGTGGATCTGATAATCCGTACCTCGGTCGACTCGACCCGACACGCTTGTGTTTCCACAGGAAAACTGACACGGTATGACAAGGTATGACACGGTATGACACGGTATGACACGGTATGACACGGGTAATACCGTGTCGATGTTTTCTGTGGAAACACGCTGATTATCTCACCATAGACATTTACATCAGTAAAGTTGTGTATCAAGACGATATTGTTGCTAGTGAGGTGACTGAAGTTGGGAAGAATTGTGAGCTTACGATGATCAAGGTCAAATGCGCCAAGTCTCCACCAGTATACTTTGGCAGCTTCTACAGGACCACAGATGGAGATACTTCCAGTTTACTGAGCCTTCATAGTGATCTGGAGAAATTGTTCAAAGCTCGTACTGTCCCAAGAGTGATCCTAATGGGGGACATCAACCTTCCATCTATTGATTGGAACACCTATACAGTCCGTCCCAGACCACAGTATGGAAAACCAGTCAATGAGACCATGCTTAGTGTTGTAAGTGACTACTTCCTTGACCAGCTGGTTATGGAGCCAACAAGAGAGAACAACATATTGGACTTGCTACTTACAAATGCTCCAGACAGTATATGTAATGTTAGCGTCATTCCAGGAATGAGTGACCATGAAGCCGTCACTTGTGAATGCAACGTCAACATCAAGATAAACAAGAAGAAACCAAGAACCATCTACATCCACAGCAAAGCAGACAGTGAGGGATTGAGAGATGATCTGACTGCTTTTAGCACTGAGTTCTGTGATACATGGAGGTCACAGTCTGCATCATCCAACTGGTCTTGCTTTAAACAGCAAATTCAGACCATAATGGACAAGAATGTGCCTTCAAAGCGGCTGAAAGGTGGTTGCGACTTACCCTGGATGACCCCACAGATCAAGCGTCTAATGAAACGAAGGAAGCGAAGATACAATACTTATAAGAAGTATAAGACACAGAAGAATTGGGAGAAGTACACTGCTTATCAATCTGTCATCAAGAAGATGATTGACGAATCTCACACAAACTACATCAATGGTATGTTTGAAGACAAGGAAGCCGGTTCAAAGAAACTGTGGAAGTATGTTAAGTCCTTGAAGAGAGACAACATGGGCATCGCATCCTTAGTCTCCGAGAACCAAGTCGTCACCTCAGCTAAAGAGAAAGCAGAAGCCTTATCCCGTCAATATCGCTCCGTCTTCACTGAAGAGGACACAGAGTCCATGCCATCTAAAGGCCCAAGTCCTTTTCCAGTAATGCCTAACATCTCAATTACTGTAGCTGGAGTGGAAAAGTTGCTTGTCTCACTCAACCATAGGAAAGCCGTTGGACCAGACCAAGTGCCAACAAAAATCCTGAAAGACCATGCTGCAATCTTAGCGCCAGTGTTGCAAGTAATATTCCAGCAGTCACTTGACACTGGAGATGTTCCTGAAGATTGGAGACAAGCCAATGTCACGGCAGTCTTCAAAAAAGGCGATAGAAGCAAGCCATCTAACTATCGGCCGGTATCCCTAACTTGTATAGTATGCAAGATGCTAGAACACATCCTCTCAAGTACCATCCGAGGTCATCTTGATCTGCACAACATCCTGACTGACTGCCAGCACGGCTTTAGGAAACATCATAGCTGTGAAACTCAGCTGTTGGCAACCTTGGAGGATCTCAACAGTGGCATCGATGAGAAGAAACAACTCGACTGCTTGATTCTTGACTTCTCGAAAGCCTTCGATGTTGTAGCCCACATGAGGCTACTGTACAAACTGGATCATTATGGCATCCAGGGATCTACTCACAACTGGATCCAGAAATGGCTAACCAATCGTACACAGGCTGTTGTTGTAGATGGCGAGAGATCATCCGACGTGTCTGTGGACTCCGGTGTTCCCCAGGGTACCGTGTTAGGCCCACTCCTCTTCATACTGTACATTAATGACATCGCTACTAATATCTCGTCCTCCATCAGACTGTTCGCAGATGACTGCCTCATCTACAGAGAAATCCAGTCTGAACAGGATGCTGCACTTCTTCAAGAGGATCTTGACACCCTATCAAAATGGTCCCTTGATTGGCAGATGAGATTCAACCCTGCAAAGTGCTCCCTACTCCGTATCACCAAGAAACGTCGCAGTATTGAGACAACATACAGCATGAGAGGGGCTGATCTGCAGCAAGTTGACAATCACCCATACCTTGGCGTGGAATTCTCTTCCAAGATGGACTGGGGTGTACATATCAACAATGTCACAAGCAAAGCCCGGAAATCGCTCAACTTCCTTCAACGGAATCTTTACAAGTGTCCTGAGAAGATCAAGCAGCAGGCTTATACTTCCCTGGTACGGCCAATCTTGGAGTATTCGTGTACAGCATGGGATCCCTACTTCCAGAAGCACATTTCAGCCCTTGAATCAGTGCAAAGGAAAGCTGCCCGTTTTGTGAAAGGGAACTATCAGCGTACGGCTAGCGTCAGCCAGATGCTGCAGGAGCTGAAGTGGCCTTCACTTCAAGATAGGAGGACAGTTGCACGTCTTACCATGCTGTTCAAGATCAACTCTCATGAACTCCCGATTACCATCCCAGAGAAGTTTATTCCAGTCGCCAACAACCCCAAAAGACCAGTCACCCGTAGTCAAAGACCAAGCCAGTACATCAACTACTCTGCCAGGACCGAAGCATACAAGAACAGCTTCTATCCACGTACCATTCAGCAATGGAATCGACTACCAGCCACCATCATCAAAGAGTCAACATCGGCCAAGTCCTTCAATACAAAAGTTTGGAGCTACATGCAGAATGACCACTCAGCCCAGCTGTACACAGGCGGGATAGAGCGTCGATGTGGCTCTACTTCATCTATAAATTAGATGATGTCTACAACCCACTCTATTTTATGAGCACCTTATTATTTTTGTTTTTGAACTTTGCATCAGTTGTGATGTTTGTTGACAGTTTGCGATGCCACGGAAATCTGGACGTACATACCAATTGGTCCTGTCCAGTACCACCTTAGATAGATGTAGATCAGTATCCCCTTGTAGCTCGAAACTCGGCAAATGTATCGACCTTGTTCTGCTATGCTGACTTCCTTGATGACCAAAGAACGATGTTCATTCATCTCCATGATCTGACATGGCCGTTTACCTTCACATAATCCTGTGACATTATCGGTTGGAATCCATGAGACAAGGTTTGGTGCTGTTCTCGGGTCATCTCCTTTCTTCCAATAGACAGCTAAAGGTGTCCCACGAAACCGACATGTCAGGACAACGCTGTTTCCAATTCTTACAGATGTGTGTAAATCAGTATACACAACATCATCAGGAACATCGCAAGTAACACCTGAATAAAAAGTATGGGATCAATGGTTAACGTTTTACAAGTTTTGGCGGAGGCATAAACATGATGAAAGGTTGAATGACAATACCAATAAAACATCCCGGCTCGTCTGCTGAAGAAATTTTGAACAATGTATTGGTCGTTTGGTTATGGATGTATTAACCGGCAAATAAGGATGGTTTACTTACACAGAAAGTTAGCTCACTATATCACTTTCAAGGAGTTACCAATATGTGTGCAGAGTTGACTTAAAACTTTAACGTGAACTTTTTGCTTTGAGTCACACCCAATCAATTGCTTAAATTGAGAGTTCAATTGATTATAATGCAATTAATTTGAATATGAATAAACCACTAAAATATAAATGAGCTGTTGGCAAGCGGGACTGCTTGATGCATTTAAAAAGTATTTATGAAAATGTTTCAACATAATTACACGTTGAACTAAAACTGTTTTTCATAGACGTGGTAAGGTTTATAAGAGTTAACAATTCGGCTGCTGTTTACCTAGGCCTCCATTTTCTAATGTATTTGAGAATTAAAAAAAGTTTAGATACGGAGGTGTTAAAGTTTCGAATAGCTTTATACAAAATGTTGAATCTAATGACATGTTCGAAGGCATTCTGATGAAACAGATCTTAAACCAATATTGCCTTTATTGTGTATGGTATAATGTAATTATTCCAATGCAAAATTAATCTCATTCCACTTACTTTCCATTGTCATTTTCATTTCTCACATACATTTTATAACGTCTGTCAAATAATTCAACGACTCGTTGATTTCATTGTAAATCCTTTAGTGACATGTATTACGTTTGTTTATTAGATTAGATTTTACACTTACTATTTTCATTTCAAATGAAAAATTAGAAATGCCATTATTCCAAGACAGACATATTTGTCCTCGTCTCATATAATGTCTTGCATTACGTGGTTGTTAGTCTGAAGGAGTATATGCCAATGTGTGGGTTAAAAACCAAACATGAACTCTATAACATCATACATCAGCATATATATTTAAACCGTGTGACTAAACGAATTAAGGTCTTTATCTTTCACAGGCACAATTAGCCTTGATGGTGGAATCTCTTACCTGAAATGTAGCATAATATCATAACAATACCCACACATGTCCCGAGAAGCGATCGACTGATACGAGTCTCCATCTTGGTCTTGAGTCGTAGTTGTGAAGTGATAGCCTATATAATAGTCATTAATGTACAGGGTGTATCAGCAAGTGCAACAAGATTGTGATCGGCGATATCTTAAGAACTGCTTGATCATCCTAATCTGAATTCCATAGGTAATATTAGAGTAGAATCCCCGAGTGTTATGTGAATTTCAATCTAATCTTAGGAAGAACCACAAAACTATGCTTTTTCTGCAAGACGTAGCACCTGATTTTATTGAAATGATACAAGGATAGCGCGTTAAAAAGCACCAGTGCACAATGAGGGTATACCTGGAGTCTGAACATTTGGTGGCAAGCTCTCATATACACTTTATTTCTCTTTATAAAATGGGTGTTAAAAATGATTTAAATGTCGTTTACGCCATTTTCTCTAATATCTTAAGGAACTTGTATAGAAGTATAGTGATCTTCCAAACAGAATCGTATTAGTTGGAGAAACCTTCGGGCGTGTCGAGCAATCATCTTTAATATGGGAATGCACATCAGAGACTTGATGTTTAGTATTTGTTGTTTATTTATAATGGATATATTAAGAGTTACATTAGTTATGCAGTTCTTAAATACTTGTATAACAATGCTTGGTTGTGTTCTTCAAAATATTGCTCATGTTAACATTATTGAGATATGCGGGATTTAGAGAAGTGCCGGGTAAATCAGAGTTATATTGAAACAATTCGGACTTTTTTAGTTTGCTTCACGTACTTAATCGAGATTTTGAATGCATACTCATAACACTTTAGAAATGAAGTATTAATTTAAAGTATATCATTTGTTGTTTCATCAAGAAATTATGAGTCAGAATTACATTTGTCTAAATGGAAAGCTACACCCCTATTGTTCTTCGATTATATTCATATTCAAATGGCTCTCAGTGTAAACTTAAAACAATCGTACGTTTAAACAACAACAAGAACAACACATCATTAATTTGTGGTTTCAGCCTTAATCCTCAAATTATTGTTAAGAAGACACAACTACAACATAACTTTTTTAACTTTTAATTGAGGATGATTAAGTAATTGCCAAATATTGTGAATTAAAATCTCGTTGCGTCATAGTTGTTTTTCTTAGACACCCCAAATGAACCATATAGCAAACGCAAAAGATTCCAAAGGTCAAAGCATTTGTAATATTGTAGTTACATGAACGTGATAAGCAAGACAAAATTTCAATTTTAAGTGACTTAAATTTTCATCAATGCAGTTAAATGGAATAATTTCATTTCCAATTAGAGGAATTTTTCATTGTCAATGCCATTCGTGTTTAGTATATTTAGGAAAGTGTTGTGTGAGGGTGTGTGTGCGTGTATGTGCGTGTGTGAGTGGTTGGGTGGGTTGGTACCAAGTGCACTCATGATAACTGTTTTTTTACTTTGACTACCACTCGCAAGAAGAGGACGTTCTTGGTTCGAGAACCCTGTAAATCGTTTAAAATTTGAAGCCCTTTCATAATAGGAGTATGTTAATTGAAGTGCGTGTCTGCATGTGTGCAGATGGTACACAGCCATTTTTCTGCAAGGTTTGTTTCGTTCCTCACCCAGCCCCTTGGCGCTAGTATAAATATAGTACTCTGTTATTATTAAGTCATGCGTCCAGAGATACCCAAACAAAATGATACCAGAATATGGAGCAAGGGTAACCCTACCATAGCATAATATACACATTTAGATAAAAAGCTCACACTTCAAATAGTACAAACATTCACAATTTTGTTTTAGTTTGGATTTTTTCTTCTTCTTGCCTCAACCGGAAATATATTTGCATGGCACTACCTGTATGCGCCGATTCTTCATCTGGTAAGAAATTCGACATGATATCATATCGTTTATTGATTTATTGCAGCTGCATGGACTCTTAAGCTTGACACCCACGCGATCGTGGGCTATAAAATGTCAATGGTTAACTTGATTAGCTGACATTGTGTATTTGCAAAAAGGCACGTTCAAAATATTTACCATAAAAAAGCAATTTCTGAAGGGGCGTTTTATTTGCATTGTTTATCTAAAGTGTTTTGGATAAAACATTTTATTATTATTTGATACACCTACTATAAAGACATCAGACATAATACTCCTTCTATTGTCAAGTTCGGTTCTTTCATGTTTCATCAGAGCCAGAACAACAGCTTTCACATAATCATACTTTTAAACATTAAACAAAAGGGGACATTTTTGGGGAAGTTCACTCTGATACTAATATCACAAGCAGAAAAACAGATCAGTGAATTTTTTTTTTAGAAAAAACATTAGCAATGCGAAATTAAGATTTTCAAAAGTTGTAATCGATTAAACGCAACTTGGCAATTACGTGACGCACCATACGAGCATATCCCATGTGCTCTGTACTGACTTTTTCAAACATTTCAATTTTCGTGGTTGTAGATGAGGATTAGGTCTCTTTCATCAAGGGTTTGTGTAAATTATCACTATGCTAATTAAGGTGATTGCACGAACACATATTTTCCTTTTGTTACGATACATATCGAATGGGAGAGTTGCCGGTTTGAATTTTATAAATTGCAAATTTTAAATACATTACTTTCTTTTTCTTTATCATATTTTGATCAAACGTTCACTGATCTGTTGCACGCAACTTATCTGGTTTAAATTAAACCACTTTAAGATCAGGGTGGACTTTGGACTTTCAACCGTTCTTACTTGCTTCTTTCTATTTGTTTCTCTATCTCTCTCCATCTTGATAGAAACATATGTATATATATTTATATAGATATATATATATATATATATATGTGTTGGACCCACTGGAGTAAAGTTTCTAGGTATTGTACATTACATACTAATTAAAAGCGAAGAGGTCATGGAGTCAGAGTAAACATATACTTCGTATAATGTGCGGGTTAACAACATTATTGAAGGAACATGCATTCACCCACGTATAACCAAGAGAAAATAATGACCCGCGAATACTGTTGGCACATTGCAGCTAAATATATTAATTTCTTGTATTTAACTTTAAAGTAGATATTCATTGATTTTAAAAACAGCTTTATTTTCATTATTGCAAAGTTGAAACTTTGATTCGACAAGGTTATCAAAATTCAATGCTTAGAAACATTCGAAGTAATGATTATTATAAATTACAAAACGCTTAAATACAGCCCCGGCATAGCACCTGAAGAGCTCTCCGAACGCTGCTGAGATGTGTGAGATCACAGTATAGACATGACTTGCACAAGCAGACGATGTCCCATGACATCTCACACATTTTCAGTGCCTGTGTTTTCATCTTCTCTTGAGTTCTTTCCCTTACTTCACTACCGTCAGGCTAAATGTATGATCTATTGCCTCACTCTAAACCCCGCGCATGGTTTTATTTTGATGAAAAATGCAACGATACAAAAATAAAGGATTCTGTCGCTTGTAAACAAAACAAGACGCCATTGTATATTCAGCTGCACACACCGGGGTATGTTTGGCGTTTCAAGAGGGAACAAATGCCGTCCTTAATATCATTCCGGGGCTTTTCAATTTGAAAGTCTGGTTTCTTTGATCGTTAATTAACCTCTATCCTGTGTATTTACAAGCAAAAGATTTTAGTTATCAGAATCGGGTCATATCCCCTTTTGAATGGTTTGACATGCCATTACATTTATATATACCAAACTCATTATAATTTGACAAATAATAGCTTTGCAATTATGTTCATTCTCTATGGGATGTCGTCTGCTTGGGCAGTGTTGGTCCATATAGTGACGTCATTCAAACATCGTTACTTTTCCGGCGAATCTCTCGTATATCCCAGCTGCTATGGAGGTGGTAGTATTTGTATTTTTATAAATCACCTGATATGTAGTTGACCTAAACTTGTCCGATGACCATCTGTTAGCTTACCAGTTTCTAGTGATACATTAGTTGACATATTTGTGAATTTCTTTGAATTTCACCTTTAAACAATTCACGCTGAAGCATAACAATAGCAATATCAAATTCAAAGAAGACAGACATCGAGTAGTGTTTGCCATGCTGCAGTAAGTACATGGAACGAGCTTCTTTCTAAAACATCTTTAATTGTTTACTTTAACAAGGCCTATGGAAAGAAAAACAATTAATTTGCAAACAATCCATTTAAATTCAAAGAGGAAATTTGAGCCAAAGTCACACTAGAAAATACGAACAGTCATCGACTACAGCCAACCCCTGGTCGGAAGTTAGTTATCAGTGATCTCGAACAGTTATTTTTTACCAATTTTGTAAAGATTGTCAGAGGCCGGCGATTGCTCTTCTGACTATTTTGTTAAGTCGCATCGTAAAGGTTATTTCTTTCCGACCAAACTGGTAGTGTAAAGGTTATTTCTTGACTTTTAAGTTTAGGCAACATTTCTAAGACGGCTGATGTCCAATGATTTCCGACAATTACCGGGCGATATTTGGTTGTGAAAATGTCAACTACTAATCGATAATTATTTCCGATCATTCGCCGACTATTCTCGAAACGTTCGCCGACGACCAGAAAATAATGTTAAAGTTAGAAACGTTTAAATTTCCATAATTGCTTCCTGCTGGTTTAATAATGCAGATTGTCAGACACTATTCTATTCAAAGAAAGGAGTAACAAGCAAAAAATAACAGTTCGAAATGTCGGGAAAATCTTTGCATCCGTTCGTACGTCTAGTGTGATTTAAGCTTTCGGTATTGATTTGAACCTCATCTAAAGTTTCCATGAAGTTATTATTTATTGATTCATTTATTTATTTCTGATATTTAGACAGGGTAAATCTTGGTGGTCCTCCATGAGGCCCTGTTAAACATAATGAGAAACAATATTTAAACATAAATACATAATGATAATAACAAAATCATTACAAATTCCATTCACTTCAATTCACTTCAATTCAATTCATTTATTCAACGATATAAAAATAGTAAAAGTACGATGCAATAGAACTTGTTAACATAATCATGTATAAACTTGAAGTTAACATTTCGTTAGGGGCAACCAAAACAGATCGCGATCTTGTGAACTGGAGCCCCTTTTTACAAAATTAACAAATTACAAGTAAAACGTTAGTAATAATCACATGCAGACAGATCTAACGTACACACACATACACCACACACACATACTCACCCTCTCTACTCTAAGTTATATAGTCATAAAAGCAACAAAGAATATACAAACTACTTGGTATCCTCGTAAAGAATTAATGGTTAGTTTGTTTTGTTTTGCTTTGCTTTTTCGTTCAAAAAAGACGGTTATGCATATTTATCTTATCTTAATATAATATTATAATATTTTAATTAGCAAAGTGCAATAATTCTGTCCCGATAAGGGGGGGGGGATTTCCTTGTAAAGTTGGAGGAGGGGTGTGTATAATTAGGGTTAGGGTTTGGTTTAGGGTTAGGGTTAGGGTTACGGTTACGGTAATAGAGTTAAGGTTAGGGTAAAATGCCCCCAAATTACCGTTTTTGCAGCTGGGCCGAGTTGTTCCCTGGTCCGAGTTAGCCCGGATCCCCTCCCTTAGAAGTGATGGATGATCATTATATACTCGCATCGGAATTTGCCCACATGCTCAATACAACACGACATTTACAAGGCAAATTAGGACAATAAAATGCAGATGGAAGTAGAAGAAAGATCTCTTGAAGCTAATTATGAGTATTCGTGATAGAACTGCATTTCGTACAAAACTAAATTCAAACGATTATAATTCAATATAAATTATTACAGATATAATGCATATGTGTATATATACATACAATTAGGAGAGTTAATTAAGAAAGCACATGGCTATTAGCGAAATATATTAATTTTTCACCGTAAGACGTCCCTTTCATTTTCTGTTGATTCCATTATATTCTCCTAATAAAGCAACATAACCTTATTTTGGGTAGGCATTGTGTAGTTTTTTGCATATTCGCAAGATCCATCACACTTATAACGTGCTAACCATATTATGTGGTTCGTAAAAAGAATGCATAGAAAGCCTGGACTGACATAATATTGAACGAAGAAGTGCTCAATAAGCAATGTGTCAATACAATCCTTCTTAACATCATAAGGACATTACAAATTCAATTTGTTTTGTCATAATGAGCAGAAAAGGCACAGAAAACCGGGCACTGAGCGGAAAATCGAGGGAAAGAGAAGTTGGTGAAGACAGCACATGAACAACATGGACAGTTCATTGGGTAGTCTGGCAACAGAAGTAACGTCACATTACAACGAACCAGAGATGGAATTACATGTAGATGAAAAGCATTGATAGCCAATGTCTGGAACAGACAGGGCACTTGATTACCATGCAAGCAAGATCAGGTATTCCTAACAAAAAATATATATTATGTAGGGAAAAGTGGAAGCTTGAATATATATCTGCAAAGCATTAGTCCAGATTTCTTCAAGACCGGATTATTTGAAACCCGTTGAACCGTTAGGTTTCAATCAGCGGTTCTGCGACGTCGTTGGATTCGACCCGGTTCTGACTGTTGCTGTGTACTACCACGACCTCTGGTTCTTCGCGGCAGCTCGTATCTTCCACCCGTACCGAAGGCCGTTTGGGGTGGAAAGGGTGGCCCGACGAGTCGGGAGTGAGCCACGGCTGTACCTCGCTTGGTCGATGGTGAACATGCGATCCCTTTGATAGAAAAATAAGAAGAAAGAGCAATGGGTAGATAAAGGAAATATATTTTGAGAAGAAAAAGAAAAGAAAAAAAGAAGAGATGGGAGTATATCGAGCAACAATAACGGGGATGGTAGAAGGAGAGGATGAAGGATCGTGGATTTTAGAAATTAAAAACCACGGAAACACAAAGAATAATATTATATGATTGATAACACAGCAACAACTAAAGCAACAACACAAAGTTAAAGCAAGACAAAAACAAGGCAAGTTATTTTGTGCTTGGGCGTAATTATCAATGCCCTTAATATGGAAACACTTATATATATGTTTGTGCATTATAAACATATATCAAGACATATATAATGAATTATTAATATGCATGGCGAATGCATTTACAAAAAATAAAATCTACATCTGGCCTTAATAGTTGTACAGTGGCGTTCGAATAGCATTGTTCTGTTCGTATGCATAAGAACACAATAAGTAATGACAAAATAATATTTGAAGAAAGAAGAAACAAATCATGAAGCGCTCTATGGACTCACCAACCAACAAATACAAGTTTGTGCAGTTCTGCAGATTTTCGATGACTCCTAGCGCTGGGACGACACCATGCACGAAAATGCAAAACACACATGTGAATAGTGCAGATGGATGCAGCGAAAAATGGCGGTGGTGAAGGTAGTGTTGGGTGAAAGTGAAAGATGAAGTGGATAATGATACAAGAAAACCATGATGAGAGATGTAATAATTATCAAACGTTTTTTATAGCGCATAACACATAACAATTATAGGCAATTTGCAAGTCTCTATGCGCTTTACAAAACGGAATACAGAAGGAGTGGAAATGGTGCACTGGGCTCATAATTGTGAGATCTTATAAAGTGCTAAATATATATGTTTTCAAATTATTTATGAACTTTTCATATCTTTCTATATCTCTAAGGTTCAATTCAATGAAATACGATGGAGCAAGCTGATGGAAACATTGATAAGTTAATAAAAGTACTTTAAACTTGATACGGGACTGGATTGGTAGCCATGTCATTTTTTTAAAGAATTTGGATATTGATTCATATTTTTTTGTTCGTTTTACGAGTTGCGTTGCGATTGAAATATAATATTTCTAAGTCATTTCATGTTTCTGTGAGAGCCAGAAGGACATGAACACCCTTCTCGCTCTCAGCAAACGACATCATCATGCTAAATACTAAGATGAATACCATGCTCATGCAAACTATACAATCATTTAGACATCTTAATTATGTTGTGTGGTATGTACTAAAGTTCATGGAATGCTACTCTGATGAATGATGAAATTAAGACCAACGGTTGTTAACTACCACCAAAGTGCGTCATGCCTGATTATGTGATATTAAGGTGAAGTTAATCTTTTGGGGTTGTTTCCAAACTTTATAGTCTAACAGAAACATGCAAAACAAAACAGCAGATCAAGAATAAAAATAATTTCTTCTCCTCCTTTCATTCTCTGGTGGAAATCGTGCATTTGAAATATTGTTTTTTTCTTCATACCTTTGTTGAGTTCAGCCGACCAGTGACCGAGCCCGCTCGTGGTTTGCCGTTGTGGGATATGACCGAGAGTTTGGTAGCAGAGATTTTCGTACCGGTGATCGAATCATCGTAAGATCCCGACTGGTACGTTTTGCCTTGCTTCCGACGGCCACACAGACGTCGGATTGGTCGTAGGAACTAGATGTTGCAAAGCAATGCAAACAAAAGGCAAAACGATTAATTAGTGACAAAGGCGTATTCAACGTTGTCGTTAGGGATAGGGTGGGGGTGTAATTATGTTGAGACTTTTTTTTTAGAAACAATGTTCTACATCGATTCGAAGAGTACCTGATATGCAATGTAAACAATGGAATATAACATACATATAAATCTCTCCGATTTGCTGTTCTTGCAGAAATGTTTATATAAGTACCGATTGGATGAATTGTAAAATGAAATTAGATATATAACTTTGTAAAATGGAAAATAAATGGTTAGGAATAGAAATGATAAAAAGGCTAGTAGTTTAATTGTTAACATTTTAAAAATCATTTAGAAGTGAAAATTACATAATAGCCGTGCTTGAAATGAGTAATTATCCTATAGACTAGTATTGAAATGAAGATTATTATTTTTGGTCGTTGAAAGAATGGTATACCCTTTGTCTGAAGAACTGCGTAGTGACTGTGTATAAGATTGGGTTGAGAGCGGAGTTGACTGGTAACACGAAGATGGCAAACCACGCGTGCACTGACTGCGGTATGGCGATACCTACAAATATGGACAAATTAGTAAATATTGAGTGTACAGCTGTTGAGGTCATCACCAAAATGATTCTCATCATTATCACTAACATTTGTATGACCATTGTTAATATTTTCAATAATTATGATCATCGTTACATATATTACACCTTCAAGATTCCTCCTCCTCGTCACCTTTGTTATGGATCGTCATTGTTATCACTGTTATCATCATCCAAATCGCTTTTTTAATACTAAATCCATCATTATCACTCTCACTATAATGTCATAGCCTTAAAAGTCACTGAAACGTTATCATTCATTGCTTCCATCATCATCATCATAATCATCATCATCATCATCATCGTCACCATCATCATCATCATCATCAGCGTCGTCATTGTCATCCTCATCATCGACATTATCATCGACATTATCATCGTCATCATCATAATCATCATCATCATCGTCACCATCATCATCATCATCAGCGTCGTCATTGTCATCCTCATCATCGACATTATCATCGTCATCATCATCATCATCGTCACCATCATCATCATCATCTTCAGCGTCGTCATTGTCATCCTCATCATCGACATTATCATCGTCATCATCACCATCATCGTCATTACCATCTTCATAATCATCATCATCATCCTCATCATCGACATTATCATCATTGCCCTCATCATCACTGCCATCATTATCATTGCCAAGATCTTCTCCACCATCCTCATTACTATCATCATGATAACCATCTCCGTCATCAAGATCACCATATACAGCACCCTTATTACCACCACCACCACCACCACCACCACCACCACCACCACCACTATCACCACCACCACCACCATCACCCTTATCACCTACACCATCATCACCTCCTCGTCTTACCTGAATAAGATGCTATCTTGACCAGTATGATAGGCATCCAGCAGATGAAGTCAGTAGCGACGATGATCGAGAAACGTTTCAACAAATTCCAGTCTTGCGACTCTTTCGTTGATCTACAAGCAGAACAAATAAATCAACAGACTAAAATGATTTCTTCTGCTCTAATATATTTATTCAATCTTACCTGTGAAGATTTGTAAATAAACTGTGTAGTTAAAGAGCCCGGCCCACCTCACTTACCCTTTATTGCTTGTTCGGCAAACTCTTTTAAAAGGACAGACCATTCGACACCTGTCAATAGTCTTTAATATTATTCCATTTCTAGGAATGATCTATAACAAACCATTCAACAAACCCGCAATATAGCACGATCATATAGACTTTCGAAGAAAAATATCCTTCTAAGACAATTTCATTAGCCACATGATAGCCTTGCTCATCAACTGTTCTTACAATGACGTATTACCTAATCCCAACACGATTTCTATGCGACATAGAATAGGATATTGGAATTGGTTTTGATTATAGATTATTTGACAGTCTTTGTCATCATCATGTTTAACGTACTAACCTCATAGCAAGATTGGACTTCCGAACGGTGGCGAACATCTGCGCGTAGGCGTAGAGAATGAAGAGGAACGCGAAGAGGTTGAAGAGGACGAAGACAACCAGAGTAAACTCCCAGCCGTGGTCGAAGGGCCGATCGAACTGGAGAGGGAGACAGATGCCGTTGCCGCCGTAGAAGAACTCACCGAAGTAGGAGCGGTGGAGGACGGGGAGGATGGCGATGAGCATGGCGGCCAACCAGAAGCCGACCATGAGGATGACGGCGTGGGCGAGGTGACGCTGACGGAACTTGAACGGGTGCACGATCGAGATGAACCGGTCAGACGTGATCACTGATTGGGAAACAGCATTATATTCCTTCTTATATTTCAATCATAATTTATCAAATTATCTAAGATAAATTTGTATATAGTTTATGTTAAGACCACACATTATAGTCAATGTCAAGTTTAGTTTATAAATGTTCACCGTATGACACCTGGGGGTGTTTCACAAAGACTAAGATCGACTTTAAGTTGGACTTAACTATGGCAGGCCATTAATGCCACTGTTTGGTCTCACCATTATGATCTTCAGATAACATTTTCCCCTTCAGTAATGAATTATCACAAAATATAAATTCTGTAGATTTGTGACCATGATTTGTACGCTCCTTGAGAGACAAATGCCAGTAAATGGTGAGAGCAAAAAAGTGACATGAACGGCCTGCAATATTTAAGTCCAACTCAAAGTCGATCTTAGTCTTTGTGAAACACACCCCAGAGCGGTAAGATATTGCGAAAGATGGACTTGAATACAGAAATTATCGGTCTTCATAGGACCTGCTGGTTTTGTCGTCTGGAAACAACCGATTGGTGAAATGGAGTCTGCAGGTCGCACATACTTTCCAAGTCCACCTCTGTATCACAAAGTGCATAATAAATCTATAAGTTATAGGAATACATATAGTTATAGACTATAGCTATATGTATTCCTTGAGTTTCATTATTTCCATTTGAATTGTTCTTCCCTTATCCACCAGGTGTTTTTTAATTTGTGTCTGATATATTCATGATCATTTATGGATACCGAATATGGGTCTAGGAAGAACAGCGTTCGGGTCGAGAAAATACAGATCTTGATATAAAACACAAACAAACCTGTTAATGTCAAGACAGACATTTCACTGGATAGAAGACTCAGTAGTCCACACATCTGACAGACCCATCCGCTTCGCCAATCTAAATCCTTGAAGATGTACTCGCCTCTGCGGAATTTAAAATAATTATGTCGAGTATTATGATAACAGACAGAATCTACAGTAACAAAAAAAGGTTTCTTTTTGAAAGCCCACCGTATTTAAAGCAGGGGTCTTCTTTTTCTCGTGGAGTATATAGAGGTACCAATCGAATCCGTTAGGTACCCTTTCACAACAAGGTGATTTTAGGTTATAAACCCTTCTGCACTTTACCACACACGAAAGGCAGTAATAATATTAAAACAAAAATATTAATAAGCTACCGGTGACTATGAAGGTGATGGTTTTTTAATCAATCACCCCTTCGCATAATTTACATACATGAATATGTACATGGTTCGTAACAATATATTGTGACCTTCATCACCCTTCGGCACCCTTCGGCCCCCTGCGGCATCCTTCGGTACTCTTCAACACTCTTCGGCACCTTTCGGCACCCTTTGGCATCCTTCGGCGCTATTCAGCACACATTGCGCATTGGCACTCCTTGGTCATTGGTACCTCTTGACACCCACAGTCTCAACTCTAGTGCTTCACCTTTAAGAATCTATTGGCTCTTTTTGCACCAACTGATTGCACCTCTAGGCATTCGTTTACACCTCTGAACCCATCCATTTGAACTTCTTGACACCTACTCATACCTCTTGATATCAATTTACACCGCTTGGCATCCAGTGGCACAAAAAAAGCAAACTTTAATTTTCCCCGCCCTCAAGAAAAGCTATATAACTGTGTTATGGTGAGTCTTGAATGAAGAGACTAATTCAACATCTTTGATAATAATAATAATATAGGGATCCTTTACGGACATCGTACCTAAACATGACGTCATGCAGCCCGATGATGAGCAGATAGAGACCCATGAGGAAGTTGGCCACGGCCAGGTTCATGATGAAGAACGAATGGACCTTATTATCCTCGCTGACGAAACACCGGGCAAAGATAACCATCAGGTTGCCAAAGCAGCCGAGAAGGGCTACTAGCCAGACAGCACCCCGGAGCAACCAGTTGCCCAAAAGATCATCGACGTTCGAGATGCCGTCCCCTTTGGGCAGACAGACGCGGACGTTTGGCGCGTAGCCACACATGAAGAAGAAATCGAAATAGCTGTTGAAAAGCAAAAACATTGTGAGTAATTATGAAAATGAGATGGAATGAAGGAGAAAAGGGGGAGGGATAGGGAGGAAGGTAAGGAGAAGGAGGAAAGAGAGAGAGAGAGGGGGAGGAGGAAGGAGGAGGAGAGATGAGAGAGAGAGAGAGAGAGAGAGAGAGAGAGGGGGGAGGGAGAGAGGTAGAGAGAGAGAGAAAGAGAAAAGGTAAGGGGGTGATGGTCAGAGAGTATTAAAGGAAAGAGATTCAATAACTCATCAAATCATTCTTACATTCGTTAAGAAATATGCTGTGTCATGGTAATGACCATGGATTTCAATATCAGGTGTTTTGCCATTGCGTTGGCAGCAATGTTCTGAATAAATTACTAGGTTGGTTAGGCATCCGGGAGCTTTCCGGCTTTGCATGACAGGTACTGTTGATTGTTATGGTCAAGCGCTTCTGTACACATTGCTAGGTTGGTTGAGAATCAAGGATGCTCGGGCAAGGCATGGTGTATGCCACAACGGCCATTTTGTTTGAATGTATTTTGGCTGCAAGATTGGAGCAGGGTTTTACTGAGGAGCCGCTTACCAGAGGGTTGATAGCGTGTCATTCCAGCCAAAGAAGAATCTCCCAAAATAGACCGTAGGCGTGGTAAGTGACATTTTAGTTGTTTTTAAGCATGTTTATATCAACTGATTGTCTTGTTTTTATACAACAAACCTGATCTTGGTTGAAAAAGTATTATCTAATTAAACTGAATATCAATAGGTCATTTTCGTAATGTAGCTAAATGTATTGCATAAATCTTTGTGAAGCGCCTCAATATAAATTATTTTATTCACCTGATAAGAATAATAGTATTTCAATAGACAGAATCCGAACTGCATACATTAGTGTTTGCCAGGTAGGGCAAACGTTATGGATTGATCTACCTAGCAACACTTAATATATGCAGTCTGCATTCTGACTATTGAAATACTATTATTCTAATCAGGTGAATGAAATAATTTGTATTGAGGCACTTCACAAAGACTTATGTATCAAATTTGGTTACATTTACGAAAATGGCCTATAGTTGATAACCTGTTCTTAAGTATTATTTTTTAATATACGGAGAGGGTAAAGCAACCTAAGCAGTATAACCTGGACATATCTGTGACATCCCGTCATTTTGAAGGTTCGTGAAGTATTAATTTTGGTGTTGGATTACGCAGTAAAGGTCCAAAAAAACCATTTACTTTTTTATATAGCAAACGTACACAAACAATGACGAAGCATTATAATGAGAGAATGTTTTATCTTACATGTTATTTAAATTCTTGAGTCGGGTGAAAAGCTCTCGAGGTACTTCGGTTAACTTATTCTTCTGTAAATCTCTGTTAAAAATGAATAAATAAGAATTACATAAATACATAAAGCGTGTTGTTGTGAACAGATACGATAGCATGTGCCCTTATTCAAGTGGTGATGAGAAAGAAAATATATAGATAGAGTGAGAGAGAGAGAGAGAGAGAGAGACGGAGAAAAGAAACGTTTAGTAGAAGAATATATATCTTCACTTGACGGCCTCGTTTGTATCGCATTTCATTCCTTGAATATTTTTTTCTGACCGCCCTTATGCCACATGACGGTTGGTGAAACGTGACTGTACAGGAATGAACTTTGATGGAAGATAAAAAAGATTCCGGTGTTAGAAATCATGAGCGGAATGCAGGAAAGAAATATTGGGAAACGAAACGATTTGAAAAACTGATTAAATATTGTTCTCATCTGTAGATGGGATTCAGTATTGATTTATGACTCTATATACGGTATGTTATTGATACTCCCAGTGATTCCAGCTTTATCAGATTATCGAAAGCATTCTCCTCGATGACTTTAATTTCATTTTCGAGCAAACTCCTGTAAAATTGGGAAGAAAAGAAGCGATTCATCGTGATTTTCTTGTAACTGTATAGCATGGCAAAGAATCGATCCTACCACAAACTACAAATACTATGTTCAATTGATGGCCACCCGGGATAGTAACATTCGAGAATTAGAAATGTTGACGTGTGAATTACCTAAGTGCTACATAAGAAGACTCTTTTTCGTTTTCTTTTTTTCTTTAAAAAAAAATCAACTTCTTCAAAGCATGCCAAGATTAAATTAAAAGAATATATATATATGTGTTGTTGTGAAAAGGTATCCTTTTTTCAAATAGAAATGATAGTTGATTATTCATTTCCCTTTTTTCATGTTTGTATGTAAATTCCCTGAGTACATTAAAAAAAATAGAGGAGTAGGTTGAAATACAACATGATCGTAACTACTTTCGAAAAATCAACGCAGAGATAATTTCTGTATCCTATATAAAATATGTTTCGATTACGTAATACATCATTGTAATGTGAGCACGTTTCAAAAAGTGACGTACCAGACCATTGGAATTGTAGAACAAACTGTTAATGTTATTACTGTATTTATTGCTCGCATGATACTGACAAATTTGATAATGTTTTCAAATCTGTTTTTAGAAAAGATCTCTCAAGAAATAAGAGGGTTTTCGTGTCACCATGACCCTGTGTTATATTTATAGTTTTTCCTAACGATGTAATGTACATCTTTATACTCACATGTCTGTCACGTTTCCTAACCCATCAAACATTCCGACCTCAATGCGACTCAGTCGGTTCTTCATTAGTGTACTGCATAAACAAATAAAATTATTATATATTGCATGAGAATATTGTATCCTTCATTTTGCAATAGATTGTATTAGACCTATGGGGCATTGCAAGAAAGTTGCGATTGATTGCAAGTTGCAAAATTTGCAATCGATTGCAACTCAAATTTCTTGAAACGCCCCAGTAGTCTCCTAAATTTCCTAGGATTTTGTTAGGACTAAAGTTTTTAAAATTAAAATATAGCTTTTATTCTACCCCCCTCTCTCTCTCTTTCTCTCTCTCTTACTAATGGGGCGTTGCAAGAAAGTTGAGTAACGATCAATTGCAAATTTGCAATTAATCGCAAGACTTACGCTTGAATTTGGGGATTTGCAATTTATTGCATCTTTCTTGCAACGCCCCTAAACTATCGACTGAAGCATCATGGAGTAATAATAATAATAACTAGAAATGTAATTCGTCACGAAGACGAATAAGGTGGTCTGTCTAAGTCTTATGATAGAATTGAGAATGGGAGAAGTTATATAGACATGTAAACAATGATGATCATGATGACCATGATGATGATCATGATAGTAAAGGTGATGATGATGATAATGATAATGTTATATGATGATAAAAACGATAATGTTAATGATGATGATGAGCACAAGCATGATCCTGACATCTGATTGAAAAAATAAGGAAATATTTAAATAGCAAATAGTCTCAGCTACAACATACTAAAATTTGGGAGAAAACTGTTGAATAACAACCGAGATACTGGTCAAAACACCTTGTCATGCAGATTCATGTTTTGAAAAAAGTGACCTCCCATAGACATAACACGCAAATATGACAAATTATGCATTGTCGTCTTAAATCGAATATTTAACTATGATGAAGTCATCCAAATGAAAAATGAATGACATATTTTTGATAGAGAATTATCTCAGCTACAACATATCAAAATCTGGGAGAAGATTGATCACCGATAAGTGAGATAATCTCAATTAAACAAAGACAAAAATTACGTCATCAACAAAATACATTTGTTTGAGTTTAGATGCCAATATGATGACTTTGTTTCACTTTGTACGAGTCAGTGTGGTATGAAATCATATCTCCATCTTATTCTTTATCCAACCATGATATAAAAATTGGGGGTCGATGGACTATCTGAAGAGCTATTTCGATTTTTAAAATTGCATGTTTTTGATCAAATTTGCATTATATTGCCCATAGCAGCACGCGCGGATTTTGAACTTTGACGCCCGCTCACGGCCTAATGAAATATGAAGAGTAACTGAAATTAATGTAAATTGTCAATTACGTTAAGAGGAATCCAAATCATGTAAACATTTTGTATTTGACCTTTTCCGCGCGCCGTGAGCGCGCACACCGCGCGCGGGGACATGTACGGACGGAAAATGTTGAAATGCTTAAAATGACCTGATTCGTACTCTCGTTTAATAGTTAAGTGATTTTGAGCAATTTTAAATTTTGACGCACACATACGCGCGCGTCATGACCTTTATGTGACCTTTGATGACATGACCTGTTGACCCTTGACCTGAAGTATATGTGATATGAATATGAATGACCTTTGCTGATGGATCATGAAGATATGATGGATAATGTGATTTCACAAAATGGCGCCTGGATGACGTCACGATAATTTGATGACCTTGAAAATGTTCTAGTCACGTGTCATGACAATGACCTATGACTGTGCTAAAATTGAATCAAATTGACTAAACCAAACTGTGAGTTATCCTGGGCACAAAAAACGGGGAGAAATAAAAATAAAGAATAATAATAATAATAACTAGAAATTTAATTCGTCACGAAGACGAATAAGGTGGTCTGTCTAAGTCTTATGATAGAATTGAGAATGGGAGAAGTTATATAGACATGTAAACAATGATGATCATGATGACCATGATGATGATCATGATAGTAAAGGTGATGATGATGATGATAATGATAATGTTATATGATGATAAAAACGATAATGTTAATGATGATGATGAGCACAAGCATGATCCTGACATCTGATTGAAAAAATAAGGAAATATTTAAATAGCAAATAGTCTCAGCTACAACATACTAAAATTTGGGAGAAAACTGTTGAATAACAACCGAGATACTGGTCAAAACACCTTGTCATGCAGATTCATGTTTTGAAAAAAGTGACCTCCCATAGACATAACACGCAAATATGACAAATTATGCATTGTCGCCTTTAATGGAATATTTAACTATGATGACGTCATCGAAATGAAAAATGAATGATATATTTTTCATAGAGAATTATCTCAGCTACAACATATTAAATTCTGGGAGAAAATCGATCACCAAAAAGTGAGATAATCTCAATTAAACAAAGACAAAAATGACGTCATCAACAAAAAACATTTGTTTGAGTTTAGATGCCAATATGATGACTTTGTTTCACTTTGTACGAGTCAGGGTGGTATGAAATCATATCTCCAACTCATGCTTTTTCTAACCATGATATAAAAATTGGGGGTCGATGGACTATCTGAAGAGCTATTTCGATTTTTAAAATTGCATGTTTTTGATGAAATTTGCATTATATTGCCCATAGCAGCACGCGCGGATTTTGAACTTTGACGCACGCTCACGGCCTTATGAAATATGAAGAGTGACTGAAATTAATGTAAATTGTCAATTACGTTAAGAGGAATCCAAATCATGTAAATATTTTGAATTTGACTTTTTCCGCAAGTCATGAGCGCGCGCAACGCGCGCGCGGACATGTACGGACGGAAAATTTTGAAATGCTTAAAATGACCTGATTCGTACTCTCCTTTAGTAATTAAGTAATTTTGAGCTTTTTAAAATTTTGACGCACACGTACGCGCGCGTCATGACATTTATGTGACCTTTAATGACATGACCTGTTGACCCTTGACCTAAAGTATATATGATATGAATATGAATGACCTTTGCTGATGCATCATGAAGATATGATGGATAATGTGATTTCACAAAATGGCGCCTTGATGACGTCACGATGACTTGATGACCTTGAAAATGTTCTAGACACGTGTCATGACAATGACCTATGACTGTGCTAAAATTGAATCAAATTGACTAAACCAAACTGTGAGTTATCCTGGGCACAAAAAACGGGGAGAAATAAAAATAAAGAATAATAATAATAACTAGAAATTTAATTCGTCATGGGGACGAATTAGGTGGTCTGTCTTCATGATCATGCTCATCTTCAATTCAATTACCTAATAAACTGATGTTAATGTAAAATTATGTATTAAGATATAAATTGATGAATGAAGTACTGATGAACTGATGAACTGATAGATTGAACTGATGTGAAATGAACTAAATTGATGAGCTAAACGGATAAACTGATGAACTGAACTAAACTGATGAGCTGAACTGATGAACGAAATATGGAGAAATTATAATGATTGTTGATGATGATCATGATCAAATTTAATGGGGAAAAAATATCAAAATAAGTAGGCCTAATGAATATGACACAAAGTATTGAGAAATTAACTACTTGATCATGATCATGATTGTCATGATGACGATAATTATAATGATGATGATCATGATCATGAGCGTGATCTTGACATCTGATTGCAAAAAAGTGAGGGGATATTTATATAGCATATAGTCTCAGCTACAACATATTCAAAAATCAACAAACATCAAGCTGGAATAACGGCGATACTGCTCGCAAAAGACAGGAATGTAGAATCCAGATTTGAGAAAAAGTCATCTCCCATAAGGATTACACGCAAAAAGTAATGGATCAAGTGATAATAGGGTAATAATAAAGTAAATATGGTTGTTTATTACATTATTTGCGATTCTACGTGTTTTAATATTTAAAGGAGATTGTACAGTGAAAGGTCAAAAAGAAAAAAAAGTGAAGAAAAAAAATTGTTGGAGACTCCCGGACTCGAACCAGGGATCTCGAGGTCCGAAGTCAAGTGCGTTACCGATATACCAAAACATTTCCCATAGCGATTACACGTAAACGAGAAATGGAATTCCCAAATCTCACGTGTCAAGTGTAATATGAGCATGATCTCGGTATCTGGTCGAAAAATAAAGGGCACACTGGTGATAGCTTATTGTCTCAGCTACAACATACTCGAAGCTCAGAGAAAACAAAGCTAACACGACGGAGATATTGCTCGTGAAAGACGGGAAGGTAAAATCCAGTTTTGAGAAAAAGTCATGTCCTATAGAGAATACACGCAAAATGTGAAAAATTGACATGCCTCCTTTAATCACAAAAATACGCCATGATGCATTTGTCAAAATGTAAAATACGTCGTGACTTTATTTGTAGAGAATTGTCTCAGCTAGAACATATCAAAATCTGGAATTAAACCGATCAATATTCACAGAGATACAATCATTTTTCCAAAAATATGATGACGTCATAATATGCAAATTGAAATTTTGAGTTCGGAGGCCATTATGATGACGTCATGAGTTAATTGAGGGTCAAATGAGACATGAAATCATATCTCCGATTCATACTCTATCAAAATTTGAAAACAAATTAGGTTCACCTTGCATCCTAAAGCGCTACAATGGATTTTGTATAGGCATGTTTTTGCCCATATATGTTATGTATAACAAGAGCTCGCACGCACGGACATTATCTTAAACGGACGCTCATTCCGTTATTAATGGGCAGAAAAAGGTGAACAACGTATTGAAATGCTTGAGAAAATGTGTTAAATATGTTGAAAGAAAAAAATTGGCGATTCTATGTTGCAAAATGCCATTACGCGCGGAAACGCGCGCGCAAAGCTGTGCGCACGCATTTTTTTCGAAATGCTTAAAATAGCCTAAAACGTACTCTAATTTGATCAAAAAGTGATTTTGAGCATTTTTTAGTTTTGCGCGCACCGACGCGCGGACGTACGCGTACGCGCGCGTTTATTGACCTTAAGTTGACCGGACGGATATTGACCTTAATCGTTATAAATATGAATGAGAAATTATTTACGGTTATGAAGATATGATCATGAGTTGATTTTCAGAGTACTTCACAAAATGGCGCCTGGATGACGTCACGATATTTGAATGAACTTGAAAATGTTCCTGTCACGTCTTAAGACAATGACCTATGACTCTGTCAAATTTAATTGAATTTGCACGGTTCAATTTTGAGTAATCGTGGGAACAAAAAAGTGGTCACAAATTTATTTTAATTGAATTGTGTTTTTGTACAAATTCAATTAAAATACTAGAAATTTAATTCGTCACGAAGACGAATAAGGTGGTCTGTCTATGTCTTATGATAGATTTGAGAATGGGAGAAGTTATATAGACATGTAAACAATGATGATCATGATGAACATGATGATGATCATGATAGTAAAGGTGATGATGATCATGATAATGATAATGTTATATGATGATAAAAACGATAATGTTACTGATGATGATAATGATCATGATCATGGTGATGCTGATGATCATCATCTTTAGACCATGATGATGATGATGATGGTGACATTGATGATGATGTTGATGATGATATTGATGATGATGTTGACGATGATGAGTATGAGCATGATCCTGACATCTGATTGAAAAAATGAGGAAATATTTAGATAGCAAATAGTCTCAGCTACAACATACTAAAATTTGGGAGAAAACTGTTGAATAACAACCGAGATACTGGTCAAAACACATTGTCATGCAGATTCATGTTTTGAAAAAAGTGACCTCCCATAGACATAACACGCAAATATGACAAATTATGCATTGTCGCATTTAATTGAATATTTAACTATGATGACGTCATCTAAATGAAAAATAAATGGCATATTTCTGATAGAGAATTATCTCAGCTACAACATATCAAAATCTGGGAGAAGATTGATCACCGATAAGTGAGATAATCTCAAATAAACAATGACAAAAATGACGTCATCAACAAAATACATTTTTTTGAGTTTAGATGCCAATATGATGACTTTTTTTCACTTTGTACGAGTCAGGGTGGTATGAAATCATATCTCCAACTCATGCTTTCTCCAACCATGATATAAAAATTGGGGGTCAATGGACTATCTGAAGAGCTATTTCGATTTTTAAAATGGCATGTTTTTGATCAAATTTGCATTATATCGCCCATAGCAGTCCGCGCGGATTTTGAACTTTGACGCACGCTCACGGCCTTATGAAATATGAAGAGTGACTGAAATTAATGTAAATTGTCATTTACGTTAAGAGGAATCCAAATCATGTAAACATTTTGAATTTGACTTTTTTCGCGCGTCATGAGCGCGCGCAACGCGCGCGGGGACATGTACGGACGGAAAATTTTGAAATGCTTAAAATGACCTGATTCGTACTCTCGTTTAATAGTTTAGTGATTTTGAGCAATTTTAAATTTTGACGCGCACATACGCGCGCGTCATGACCTTTATGTGACCTTTGATGACATGACCTGTTGACCCTTGACCTGAAGTATCTGTGATATGAATATGAATGACCTTTGCTGATGCATCATGAAGATATGATGGATAATGTGATTTCACAAAATGGCGCCTGGATGACGTCACGATAACTTGATGACCTTGAAAATGTTCTAGACACGTGTCATGACAATGACCTATGACTGTGCCAAAATTGAATCAAATTGACTAAGCCAAACTTGAAGTTATCCTGGGCACAAAAAACGGGAAGAAATAAAAATAAAGAATAATAATAATAATAATAATAATAAATAAATAAAGAAAATTCTGACGAAATCAATAGGTGGTCTGTTGACAACAGACCACCTAATAAATAAAGAAAATTCTGACGAAATCAATAGGTGGTCTGTTGATAACAGACCACCTAATAACTAGAAATTTAATTCGTCACGAAGACGAATAAGGTGGTCTGTCTAAGTCTTATGATAGAATTGAGAATGGGAGAAGTTATATAGACATGTAAACAATGATGATCATGATGAACATGATGATGATCATGATAGTAAAGGTGATGATGATCATGATAATGATAATGTTATATGATGATAAAAAGGATAATGTTACTGATGATGATGATAATGATCATGATCATGGTGATGTTGATGATCATCATCTTTAGACCATGATGATGATGATGGTGACATTGATGATGATGATGATGATGATGATATTGATGATGATGACGATGATGAGTATGAGCATGATCCTGACATCTGATTGAAAAAAATGAGGAAATATTTAGATAGCAAATAGTCTCAGCTACAACATACTAAAATTTGGGAGAAAACTGTTGAATAACAACCGAGATACTGGTCAAAACACATTGTCATGCAGATTCATGTTTTGAAAAAAGTGACCTCCCATAGACATAACACGCAAATATGACAAATTATGCATTGTCGCATTTAATCGAATATTTAACTATGATGACGTCATCTAAATGAAAAATAAATGACATATTTCTGATAGAGAATTATCTCAGCTACAACATATCAGAATCTGGGAGAAGATCGATCACCGATAAGTGAGATAATCTCAAATAAACAATGACAAAAATGACGTCATCAACAAAATACATTTGTTTGAGTTTAGATGCCAATATGATGACTTTGTTTCACTTTGTACGAGTCAGGGTGGTATGAAATCATATCTCCAACTCATGCTTTTTCCAACCATGATATAAAAATTGGGGGTCGATGGACTATCTGAAGAGCTATTTCGATTTTTAAAATTGCATGTTTTTGATGAAATTTGCATTATATTGCCCATAGCAGCACGCGCGGATTTTGAACTTTGACGCACGCTCACGGCCTTATTAAATATGAAGAGTGACTGAAATTAATGTAAATTGTCAATTACGTTAAGAGGAATCCAAATCATGTAAACATTTTGAATTTGACTTTTTCTGCGCGTCATGAGCGCGCGCAACGCGCGCGGGGACATGTACGGACGGAAAATTTTGAAATGCTTAAAATGACCTGATTCGTACTCTCGTTTAATAGTTAAGTGATTTTGAGCAATTTAAAATTTTGACGCGCACATACGCGCGCATCATGACCTTTATGTGACCTTTGATGACATGACCTGTTGACCCTTGACCTGAAGTATATGTGATATGAATATGAATGACCTTTGCTGATGCATCATGAAGATATGATGGATAATGTGATTTCACAAAATGGCGCCTGGATGACGTCACGATAACTTGATGACCTTCAAAATGTTCTAGTCACGTGTCATGACAATGACCTATGACTGTGCCAAAATTGAATCAAATTGACTAAACCAAACTTGAAGTTATCCTGGGCACAAAAAACGGGAAGAAATAAAAATAAAGAATAATAATAATAATAATAATAAAGAAAATTCTGACGAAATCAATAGGTGGTCTGTTGATAACAGACCACCTAATAATAAATAAAGAAAATTCTGACGAAATCAATAGGTGGTCTGTTGATAACAGACCACCTAATAATATTTAATTTTTATATAGCGCTTAATACAAATGTCTCTAAGCGCTTTACAAATATACTATTACCCCAGTCATTGGATTCAGTGCTTGCCCGCACACAATGTGTGCACAATCTCCACTCCCTGGGGAGCATTCCAGCCAGGCGTTACATAAAGCTAAGACATATACAAGCGTAGGGGTCGTGGAACCCCTTTTGATCAGCAGTGAAAAAGAATATTTAAACAATGGGGGAACATGAAAGGGACTTGGTTGTCTGCTTAGCAGATTACACAATCTATCGCTATCCATATTGCTCACTAGTTTCAGTAAACATAGTCAGAACACAAAATACATAACGAAATGCATAACCATGTTTATTTGAATATTACTATTAACTGAAACAAGGGGAAGATTGAAAATAGGAAACGATGAATAAATTTGATTATTTTTAATGTAATTCATGATTTTAAGAATCAGACCAGTCAGACGTTTAAGTAAAAATAATCGTACGCCCTTGTTATCGAATACAAAAATAAAAACTTTCCTGACTAGCCCTTTTAACAATAATATGATTACTGACATATTTAAAAATCATCACTCTCTATCGCAATGTAGACGAATCACTGAACCACAATTAACAAGACACATTTCAAGACATTCTACTTACAAATTTTGGACGTTCTCGATGAGTGCAAAACAGCCTGGTTCAATCGTATCGATCTCATTCTCATCTAACTTTCTGTAAGGATTGAAGAAAAAAAAGGATAATTGTAAAATGTTAGTTTCGTATGTATACACGTTTATCATCAGTAATATTGTTGTTTTTATTTCCGTAATCAGATAAAACGTTTCAGTTGTAATGACAGAGAACAGCTGTTCTTGGTATACAAAAGAATGCTAAATATCAAAAGAATAATATAATTGTTTATTATATTGGACATTCTGCACTCAGCGGTCGGAGATATGCCACAAGAAACGAAACTACGACATTATTTTAAATTCGTTCACTGTACTGGATATGTATTAAGACAAGCCGCTTAAATGGGTTAGAACATTTTCAGAAAGAGTTCAAATCACTTTTCAAGTTTTATTTACCAAAATTTGAATGAAATAATAAACAAACAAGCACATTTTATACAGCCTTAAAAATGCATGCAGACTAAAGGAAGAAAACAGAAAATTGCACGCATTAACTATTTTTTTTGCTAATAGTATCTTTACCACGCTTCAAACATTAATCTGTATCTTGGTGGAATAACGTAAGCTTCTCTTATTGTAACAGTGCAGTGTATATCAAAGGCAGGACAATCCTACTGAATATTAAGAAAGTAAACACATATCCACCACAAACCCACACAAATGTTTATTTAATACTTACAGAATCTGCAGCTCGGGCATTACAGGAAATATCCCTACGGAAATATTCGTCAATTTGTTGTCGTGTAGCAATCTGTCACAAAAAATAACAAAAGGAGACGATGATATATGATTAGCATCTTAAATTTCATTACAAATCAGAGCAAATGGAATACATATTATTTAGAACAAGGGGCCTTGGCGAGTTTTAACAACTCTTCTTCTCACCTTTGCGTCTGAAATATAACGCCTTGGCGAGTTAAACAAATCTTATTCTCACTGCACGTTTAAACTTCTACAGTGCAAGAACGATTCCTTCACACTAAAATAACAGCTGTAAAGAGCCTTCTGAGGGAGGATGGCTTTAGTGGGATATCGACCAGACAATAAAAATGATATCTCAATACAAATCGGGATTATAATCACAGTCGAATTGAATATATTTTTTTCGCATATAAAAACGCTGATTTACTTTGTAGACTGGATTTGTCAATTCGGATGAACGCGGTATTAACGTATTTGATGTAGCTTTAATGTGGAATGATTACTTAAAGTTAATTAATGATATATAAACAACACAAAACAAAAGCTCGAGAAAGGTTTTTAAAAATTGTTCATGAATATTTCATATTTCCCACGCTGATCCATAGCAGGTGTATTGTCGGGGTAATATTTAAAAGATTCCTTCAAGAATGAGCCGATTGAAAGAAAGTAAACATGAAAATAGAGTGGCAGAAAGATAAGCTTTAATTATAGGAAATCCGAAATGTAAACCGACACGGAAATTGATGAAAATAAACAAAATCAACCACTTCTGCAGAAACTCACAGTTTCAGAAGATTATCCATGCCGTCAAATGCACCATGCTCGATATTAGAGATGTGGTTGCTTGATAGATATCTGCAGATAGGAAAAAAGCACTCAAATCGGTTAAGCTCATTCCATTAAATAAAAATGCGAATTTGAAAGGAAACGATTCTGGTTGATAAACAGATAAAACAATATGAGGTAATTTATGTCTTGCCAAAGGACATTCGTGCCGGGCCAGGATTCGAACACTCAACCCTTGGATTGAGAGTGAAGTGATAGAACCACTTTACCCTAGACACCTCAATAACACCTCATACTTGTCATAATAAATTGTACATTATAAGGCATAATAATGGAGATGTTCAATTTTTTTTTTATAATAAGCACCCGTGTTAGGACAAACCGGACAATTATCCTATGATAAGTAACCGGACAACTAAATACTATAGGACGATTTGCCCGGTCTGCTACCCCCAAGTCAATCAATTATGAACCCCCTTGTTGGCTCTGGGAAGTCACCCCACCCCCGTAAAAAAAAAACACCCGACCACCCCTTTTAGAGTGTTTATAAACTATAGTATACTATCAACGCATGTTTTCAACATACTCAAAGCACTGAGTTTCGACATGTGCATACCGTTTAAGACAAGCCAAATATCACATTCATTTTGAAGTTTACTGCAATATGTGAACTGTGATCAACCCCAAAATCCTGCAGATCACTTAAGACATGACTAAGCTGGGTACTTACAAGTCTTGCAGTCTCTCTAATCCATTCATATGTGACGGTATGATTTCTGTGATTGCGTTGTAAGAAAGCTGACTGAAACAGAAAAAATAAAATTGGTTTCAAATTACACATCATGGAGCAGTTGTGCATCTTTCCAAAAATAATGATAATGATGATGACAAGGTCGGAGGATTGATAATTTCAATTAAAAGTAACTTTTATACTCTCATCTAATCCTCCACATCATAACAAATGAATAAAGGTGATTAAAAACAGGTTAGTTCAGTACTTCAGAATCAAGTACAAAATAAAATTTGTTCCAACACAACCTGTAGAAGACACCGCATAATTATAACAAGAACATCCAAATCACAAGTTGCATATTCATGAAATGAATGATGATGTTGATAATAATACAAATAATGATAATGATAATAGTAACAATGATAATAAATATAAAGTAATAATGATAATAATAATAATGATCATGATAGTAATAATAATAATAATAATAATAACAATATACACAATAATAAATAATTATTGTAACAACAATGATAAATAGGTATAATAACAACAATACAAATATCAATACAAATGATAATGATTAATACAAAGTAATTTGCGGGGATTTACATAATTATCGGGGAATTAACGAAAGTGATGGTTGATCGGATTTTACTTTTTTTTGGTTTCTCTCTTTTTTCATAAATAATTGAAATATGCCTTTTATTAAAGTAACAGCTACAGCTCCTTCCTACCTTTATGATAAAAGATAACAATAGAATTGAAATTAACTAAATATCGACTTGAAGCCGAACCTTGCTCTTCTATCGCTAAAATTTTACAAAGATAATGGTGTTAATTTAATATGATTACTTTGACAAGTATTCGAATTTCAGAGTAGCGTTTGCGCAATTAGAAGGAGAAAAACATCATGATCAGGAACGTAGTACCGATTCAAAATAAAATCTTTAAAATTCTTTTCAAATAAGGGAGGGGGTACTTTAACGGGAGGGGAGGATATTGCTCATGCGTGTACGAAAATGGGGAGATGGGTGTGTGTATCGGGGTGGGGGGAGGATGGGGGAGGGGGGAGGGAGGGAGGCTAGTAGGATTGATTAAGATACCTTGCGATAGGTGGGGTGGGGTGAATGTGTTCTGTGTTTGGCAAATTCCATTATTCATGAACGGTGTGTCATTTTGGGAGAGATCGTTTATTCAAGAATAATCTTGCTATTGATGGACTTACAGCACGGAGAGGCTACGGAGATTGCTGAACAAGTCCGGGGTAAGCTCCGTGATCCCACACGCCACCAACTCCCTGTAATATAGGAAATAAAAATGTATATTATTGTAAACTTATTTTGTAACAAAGTTTTTTTTCTTCATTGAATATTGGGAGAAAGGGGGAGAGAGAGAAATCGAGAGAGAGAGAGAGAGAGAGAGAGAGAAAGAGAGAGAGAGAGAGAAAAGAGAGAAAGAGAGAGAGAGAGAGAGAGAGAGTACAGACATACAGAGCGAGAAAGGGGGAGAAGGTAGAGGGATGGAAATCGGATGACGAGAACAGGAAGAGAAAAAAGAGGGATGAAAGGATTGGTGGAGTGATAAATAGATATAAATATAGGTAGGTAGACGGATGGATGGATGGATAGGGTTAAAGAGACGGGTAGAGAGAGAGAGGGAGAGGGAGAGGGAGAGAGAGAGAGAGAGAGAGAGAGAGGGGGGAGGGGGGGAGGGAGGGACAGGGAGGGAGAGGGAGAGAGACAACATGCAGAGAAAAAGACAGACAGAGGGGAAGGGAGATCGGTTGAAGAGGGGGGGGGGGAGGGGTAAACAGAAACAGATAAAGCAAGGTAAATATGGAGGAAGATGAGACCAAGTCGCCTTCTACATGTGGCTGGTTCAAAGAAATAATATACACTTGTCTGTTTCAGATTCAGCTGCCCTTTGAGGGGAGCGAACACTGGATACCACCGGGGCCCGGGATGCGTGAATCAAGACCGATGAGCCCTAAACAAGCAGCTAGCTGGTTATCCGCTAACCCTAGGGTGGGTATTGTATTTATTTACCACACTCATACGGTCGGAAACGGGGGAAATGATAGACAAATCTAATGTTTGTTTTGAAAATCGATCTTTGTCGGATGATTGGGGAAGTAAAAATGAAGATGCATAACCTGTTGAGTCCTTGAGTCGCGTAATGAATCAACAAAATGACCTTCAAGGAAAAGTCAAAATGAACAAGCAGTATTCTTTACATCGACAAGGACTATTTTTCATGAACTCTTGCAATATGACTCGTGATTCTGGAGGTTGTAGTCTTGGCTTTATCTTTTATGATTCATCCTCAAACATCTTCCATTAAATCCTGAATATGAAGCCTCAGTTTCGAAAGCTCTGTCTCTTGTCTTTGGCAGATGTTACTTTATTTTACTTTGCATACGCCGGGGCATACGCCTCTGTTTAAAGACGCCTTTCAAGGCCTGCACAGGATAATTATGAGCTCATTTTGGCATGTTTGGTAAGAGCTTGGTGATTTCATACAAAGTATTTTCTTTTACAAGGAAA